>VDFB02128381.1:0-66986 GCA_007258455.2 Sequoia sempervirens | reverse complement strand
AAGGGTATTCAATCATGCAAAAAATGGGCTATGATAAGGGTCATATAGGAAAAAGAAAAGGAGTAGTTGAGCCTATTCACCTTCGAGGACTTGTTGTGAAAGAGAAAACCGGATTAGGCTATGATATTAACTCAAAAGAAGGAACATCCAAACAACTGCATAGCACTGTCTTCACATTGCAAGAAGGTTTAGATTCAAGAGAAGCATGTTTGGCAACAATTCATAATTTCATGGATAATAACTTTGACACAAACTCTGCTGAATATGAATGGGACACCATTTACAATGACGAGTTCTGGAGGGACAAAGAGGTTGATGTAATACACCAGTATACCCCAACTCTAATCGAAGATGAAGGTTCAGGGACCCAAACACGAGAATCTAAACTACAAGGTGACTATGATTCTAGTGATACTGAGTCAGATTTAAACGAACAAGATTATCATGAGAATAGTATCATCATTGATCCACCTCATACCTCAGATCCTACGGTCAACTTCGTTATGACCATAACCATAGCCGATTTCACGCAACCCGACGACCCACTATCTTTGATCCATCTTGATCTCATTGATTGGGATTCATTCGAACCTATCGATATACCTATGTTTCCAAGCAATGAATCTATCATCAATTTCCTTTCCGCAGATGACGCAAATGATTGTTCCACTAGCGATTTTCGACATAGAGTCTTTAATTAGGAGAGTGTCAATTCTCCTAGCTGCAAAAATAAAAATAAAAAAGAAGGATCTAATGGTGAAAACCATAATCTGGCAGTGTTAGATCAAGCAAAAGATAAAATAAACAGCGTATCGGATGGTGAAAACCTTTTTAAGGCGCCAGACGATGGGAATCTTGACACTCTCCCAGAGCACTACCATGAGCGATCGCCTATTTTGATTGAGCCTACAAATGTTGTCAATCTTGAAACTTCAAACAAACCAAGGATTTTACAGTTAGTTGCATCAATGATAGAGAAAGAAATACCAGAGTTCATGGAATTTCTAAGAGCAAATCAAGTCAACTTTGCTTGGTCTTATGCGGACATGCCAGGTCTTGATCCTGATCTTATCATGCATCACTTGTCTATCAAACCAGGAGTTAAGCCTGTGAAACAAAAACTCAAAAAGATGCACCCCCATGTTGCATTATTGATTAAGGAAGAACTGAGAAAACTCCTTGATGTGGGCTTCATAAGATCAATCGACTACACAGAATGGATCTCCAACATTGTTCCTGTATCCAAGCCAGATAAAAGTGTCAGAGTGTGCACAAATTTCAGAGATCTTAATAAAGCATGTCCTAAGGATGACTTCCCACTTCCAAACATCGACACTATAGTTGATCTGATAGCTGGCCATACCATGTATTCATTAATGGATGGTTTTTCTAGTTACAACCAAATCAAGATTGCACCCGAAGACCAGGAGAAAACAACTTTCACATGTCCATGGGGAACTTACTGTTGGAACGTCATGCCTTTCAGTCTAAAAAATGTTGGGGCTACATACCAAAGAGCCATGACTACAATCTTTCATGACATGATGCATACATTCATGGAAGATTATGTAGACGACATATTGGCAAAGTCATACAATAGAGAAGGACATTTGGAAATATTGTCCAAAATATTTGCAAGATTGGAGAAATTCAAAGTTCGCCTCAATCCCAAGAAATGTGTTTTTGGGGTCACATCTGGAAAACTCTTAGGATACATAGTATCAAGAAAAGGAATTGAAGTAGATCCTACCAAAGTACAGACAATCATGGAAATTCCTCCCCCAAGGAACATCAGTCAATTGAGATCATTACAGGGACGACTTCAATCTATACGAAGGTTCATTACACAACTGGCCGACAAAAGTCTACCTTTCACACATCTACTACATAAGAATGTTCCTTTCAAGTGGGATGACAAGTGTGAATTGGCTTTTCAACAAATCAAACAATACTTAATGACTCCACCAGTTCTAGTGCCACCAAATCTAGACAAACCATTGATCTTATATATTGCTGCAACAGAGACATCCTTGGTTGCATTGCTAGCACAAGAAGACCATATAGGGAAAGAACGCACAATTTATTACATCAGCAAAACACTAACAAGTCATGAGCTCAACTACACTACCATCAAGAAGGCTTGTCTAGCGGTAGTCTTTGCTTCACATAAATTTTAGCATTACATGTTAACTCATACAATCAATCTTGTTTCAAAGATTGATCCACTCAAGTATCTATTAAGCAAAGCATCATTGATAGGAAGGTTAGCAAAATAGGTGATGATTCTGGGTGAGTTTGATATCCATTATGTTGATCGTAAGGCAATCAAAGGACAATTTATCGCTGATCAACTAGCTAAAGCACCACTACAAGCAGATCATCCCCTGCACATTGAATTTCCAGATGCTGATGTCTTTACTGTAGAATCCAAACAACCATGGTCCTTATATTTCGATGGTTCTTTCACTCAACATGGATCAGGGGCAGGCATACTCTTTGTCACCCCCCAAGGACACACCATTCCTCGATCATATAGGCTGATGTTTCCATGCACCAACAACATAGCCGAATATGAAGCATTAATCACTAGACTTAAAATAGCATTGGAATGGAGGATTACAGAATTACAAGTGTATGGTGACTCACAGTTAGTCATTAATCAGATCAATGATGATTATCAAACCAAAGATGACAACCTTTTTCCATATAAAAATATGGTTGACGACTTCAAGAAGTACTTTGTGGACATCAAATTCACACAAATTCCAAGACTTGATAACAAAGCGGCTAATGCCATGGCTACGATCGCATCATTGTTACAACTCCCAAAAAATCAGGCTCGCTATGAATTTCTGGTGGAACAATCATTTACACCTACTTATGACACCCCTGAAAGCCAAACCATTTGCCACTTAGTGGGATCTGATTCACCTTGGTATGGCAAGATTTATGTCTACCTAAAAGACGATATCTTACCACCTGATTTATCCCATAACTAAAAGCAAAATTTTATCCGCCAATCCTCTCACTACACTCTTATCACTAACACCCTTTATTGATGTGGTCTTGATGGTACTCTACTTCAATGTCTTGAACGTGATGAATCTGACAAATTTTTACAAGAAGTTCACGATGGAATTTGTGGTACTCATTTGAGTGGACTAACCTTATCCAAGAAATTGATTAGAATGGGTTACTACTGGCCTACAATGGAGAGGGAATCATTCACTTTTGTGAAAACGTACTCAAAATGCTAGATTCATGGGAATCTCATTCATGCTCCTGCACAGGAACTTCAACCATTTATGCCAACCTGGCCATTCTCCCAATGGGGGTTAGATCTAGTAGGCAAGATTCATCCTTCATCATTGAATGGGCATAAGTTCATCATCACAGCCACCGAGTATTTTACCAAGTGGATTGAGGAAGTACCTCTTAATAAAGTTACCGGCAAATAGATATCATCCTTCATACTCAACTATATTATTTGTCGGTATGGCATTCCCAACTCCATTATTACAGATAATGGACGACCTTTCAAGAATCAGGATGTTGATGAACTTTGTGAGAGATTTCATATTCGACACAGATATTCAACACCTTACTATCCACAAGGGAATGGCCAAGTAGAGGCCTCGAATAAGACTATACTAAATTTTTTAAAGAAGACTGTGAATGATTCAGGGAAATATTGGCATGTTCAACTCAATCCCGCCTTATGGGCCTACAGAACCAGTGTCCACTCCAACAAGAGCAATGCCATTTGCTCTTGTCTATGGAGCAGAGACTATACTTCCACTAGAAGTTGAGATTCCCTCACTTAGAATCTCACTGAAAAGTCTCACAACAGATGATGACTACAGAGTTTCTCAACTACAAGAGCTACAACTCCTTGATGAAAAGAGACAACGAGCAGCTGATCATTTGAAAGCATATCAACAAATGATGTCTCATAGCTATAATCACAGAGTCAAGCCACGTACCTTTCAGGTTGGTGATCTTGTTCTGAAAGAGAACCCACGCAATCAGCAAGACAGAGAGAAGAAAGGAAAGTTTGAACCGAATTGGCTGGGTCTGTATGTGGTCATAGCAGTATACGGTTCAAGAGCATACAAGCTGTCAACACCAGAAGGGGACCTGTTTGACGAACCCATTAACAGCATGCACCTGAAGAAATATTATGTTTAATTCAGTTATCATCATCCATAAATATCTTGAAGAAATACAAAAAAATTAGAAAATGTCTTGAAGAAATCCAAAAAAAAAAAATAGAAAATGTCCTGAAAAAATATCAAAAACATCAAAAAAAGTCCTTAAAAAATATCAAAAATAGCAGAAAATGTCCCGAAAAAATGGTTACCCTGGTGAAAACCTAGTAGACAGGCATCTCGGTAGCAAAAAAAAATTAAAAAAAAGCATCATAGGGTGAAAACCTAGCAACAGGCAGTCTATTGACAAGAAAAATGCAATAAAAATAAATAGTGAAAATCTGGCAAACAAACGCTATTTGTAGCTCTCCATCTATTAGTTCATGTTATGCACTTGGCTTCTCAGGCTTCATTTCATGCATCTTTTCATCATCTTAGGGCCATACCAACACAATATTGTCATCGAAAATGTCTTACCATGGCTTGATCATTATACATATCCATTTCAGCGAGTTATGTTAATACTAGGGGCAAACGTTGACATATTGGGGGCAATCAACTTTTAGGTTTTACCAAAATAGCTAGACAATGACATAAGACCCAATCATGCAAACAAACAATCAAATCACATAAACAACTATCAAATCATTGATCCAAAGCACAACAGTTTTCAACAAGTACCATATCCTGACTCATACCTGAATGATCTAAAATTTGAATAATGTTTGGAATAGCAGTATTATATTTTGAACAATGGTTGTTTGATTTTTGATATCATCTCTCTGGAGCACACTCGATGATGTACTGAACTAGAGTGGCGAGGAAAGAGAATAATTTTTCTTTGTCTATTGTCTTGAGGTTCACTATCAATCTGGTGCAAATATGTCGCGAGACATGATTTCCAAAGCGTATCATTGATGAAAGTTGCACATTTGCATTAGAAAGTGGTTAATTTTTGTTTGTTTATGCAAGGAATGCTCAGGTCATCTCGGTTCATTTATACCTCGATGCTTTTGTTTACTTGCTATATCAAAAATCATGAAAGTTGTACTCAGGTCATCATCGGTGCTAATTTACCCTCTGATGCTTGTACATACTTCCAACATTTTAAAAGGCTCTATGATGATTCAAGAAAGATAACAAAAAGCTCAAAAAATGGTTGGTTTCATTTAGTTGCATTTCATTTTAGATCAGTGTATATGACCGCATAATGGATTCACATCAGAGTTTTTGAAGGGCTAACAAAAATATCAACGACTGTCATATCTCTTTGGACTATTTGTGGAGGACAATTTGACATTTGTTTCATCATCACCTTTCATCTTCATTATCATTTCATTAATCATTATCATTTCATCTAGGTCCTATCATTTATCATTTTCCATTCATTTGCATATCATTTAGATCCTCTATCATCTTCATATCATTAACATTTTATCATTTTCATGTTCATTTCATTTTCATTTTACACATTTGCATCCCATTTATCACTTTATTTCATTGTCACTTATCATTTCATTTATCATTCATTATCACTTATCATTTCATTTATCATTCATTATCGCTTATCATTTCATTATCATTTATTTCATAGCATTTCATTTATCATTTCATTATCATTTATTTCATATCATTTCATTATCATTCATTTCATTATCACTTATCATTTTCATTATTGTTCATGTCATTATCATTTCATTTTATCATTTTATTTCATCATCATTATAAAACATTACATTTCATCACATATCATTTATCATCTTATCATACATTTCATTATTATTAATTATTTCACTTCATATCGTTATTCATATCATTTATCATTTGTCACATTACATTCATATCATATCTCTAATCATCCTATCATTTTTTATAACAATTCATATTACAAATTCATGATGCATATCATAAACACAACATTCATTTTCCATCATATTATCATTATTTACTTGCATTTGAAAATCCAAAAACAAACATTCCATACATGCATTTTCATATCATTTTCCAAACAAAATTTTCATAAAACATATCCAATATCCCATGGCATCTTTTCATAATCACATCATAAGTCATCCACCTACATGACATCATTAGTACACATCATCCATCATTTTTCACCATCATCATAAACACATCATATCAAACCATCCTACATATCATGTTATTCATCAAATCATTAAAATGCATACCAAAATCCATTACATATAGAAATAAATGCATATCACATAATCATCCCATAAATGCACATCACATCATCAAAAATCATCGCCGCTGCATATCATCGCTCATTATAAATAATACAAATGTCCAATATCCAAGGAAACTGAAAATTCCAAAGAGAGATACATGGGATATGATCAAAAATCAAATATATATGCTCCAAAAATGATATACATCACAAACTAGCTGGTCGATGCCCCTGATGGAGTTGGTCCGGAAGGAGGTGGCCTGCCACTAGTACCTGTGTTTGGATCCCGCCGAGGCCTAGTAACCCCCATGCTCTGTGTGGCTATCCACGACCTGCTCTTGGTACTACTATGAGACCATGGGAATCGCTTCCTACGCTCAGGAGGACACAACTCCTCATATCTGACATGGTAGTACTCTGCCTCCCTCGCCATCTCCATGCCCTCTGCAATAGCCTCTTGCAAAGATGCACTCTCTACAGTGCCCATAAGCCTCTAAGCAACACCCTCAACCTCCACTGCCCTCCATCTCAACACATCCCTCTCTGTCATCAACTGGGCTATCTGTGGGTCTGGGGCAGGTTAAGATACCTGTGTCTGTGCCTGAGTCTATGCCTGAGCCTGCGACTGTTCCAGTTGTGCCTGTAGTTGTGCAACCAATCCCTATGCTTGCACCAACTGACTCTGCAACTGCACCTGTTGTCCCTACAATATCTGCACTTGGGCCTGAAGGGTATCTATCTATCCCTGCTATAACGAGGAACCAACCCTGATCACTGTCCTCCGCCCAATCCCTGTCCTCGGCCTCTGCATGATCTAGATACCCCTCAGAATATCTGGCCTTGGCCTCACTGGCACCTACATCCCCACCGTCATCCCCATCATCCCCATTAGAGCTATCTTGCTCCTCTCCGCTCTCCTCCTCATCTTCCCCAACCGCTGCCTGCTCCCCACCTACCACATCCTCCTGCCTCCCTACCCCTGGCTGAGGTACCACCAAAATGGGTGCTGGCTCATCAGGACCAGTAAACCGTAGAAAGGGATGTGTGTGATAATATACTGAGTACTCATCGGACATACCAACATTAATAATATCTCGCCTGTCATCCCATGCCTCGAGCGCTAGAGCCGTATACTTTGTATAAGCTATCTAGTATGAAATACTAGGTCCCCATCCTGCCTCATCCTTGCTCCATGCATAGTGAGCAACTCCCTGGGGCATACCCTGAGTAAATCCAAACTGTCGCTATACTCGTATGGCCAAAAACCTCTCAATGATGAAAGGGGTCCTCCCTATCAAAAATTGCGAAATACCTACAAATGGCATCTCCAGGTGAT
The DNA here is from genome assembly GCA_007258455.2 of Sequoia sempervirens. Lineage (NCBI taxonomy): Eukaryota > Viridiplantae > Streptophyta > Pinopsida > Cupressales > Cupressaceae > Sequoia > Sequoia sempervirens. The sequence continues at coordinate 59,314 of VDFB02128381.1, read as the reverse complement.
CTGTATCCCACGACTCACAATCTAGGTATGGCCGCCATATCACTGCATCAAGATCAGCCAGGCACCGTCTCCAATAATCCACCTTGCCCAGCTTGGGTTGGACAAGGAACATAGCATAAGCAGACACATAAGGTCTCCCTGGTAGCCTCACTCTGGGACAAGCCGGTCTCATCACCACCATATGCTCCCATGCTCAGATCTAAAGCAATGTCACGCCACACGCTAAACTAGATGCACCCCTGTATACCACCTGATGAAGGTCATGATATAAGTGAGCCAACATGCAGCTCCCCCAGGAATATCTCTAAGGCTGTCCAAGAATCTACTCCAAGATTTGCCCCCATCCCACTAATAGTCCCTTTGACCGGCGATCCAGACAAAGAAGCCCTCCAATAATCACACCCAAGACTGTCGGCAAGGCTAGGTATCCTCTGAAGTTAGCCCATGGTACCCAGTACCCTGCTATCTGCGCATCCCCAAACACTCTCCTCAACGCATCTATACCACCAAGCTCCTTGTGATCATAGAACATAAGGGCACCAACCACTGGAATACCTAATATCCTATACACGTCCTCCGGAGTCACAGTCACCTCACCAGTTGACAAATGAAAGGTGTTGTGCTCCAAATGCCACCTCTCTGCCAGTGCAGTCAACAGTCCCATGTTGACTTGAATCGGAGGCATAGCCAACAAGGGTCTCAATCCACAGGTCTCTATCAATGCTACATCAATGGGTGTCAGCTCGGGTATCCTATCCCACCCTGCCGAGTGTCGCTCCCTAATCTGGAGGTTTTTGAAAACCTCCTATTGTTGGTTATCATAACAACAGTCAATCAGCATCATATCAATGATTCAATCCCAATCAAACAAAATCAATCAAATTCATGTCTATCTATCTATGACCCATATCAGTAACATTTATCCCTTAGACTCATATCAGTGACCCATATCATGCAACTCAATCTATCAGAATATCACATCAATCTGCTCCATCAATCATCTACTATTTGTTTTCTATTGCAGGAAGCAAATTTATCAGAAAACAATCAATCATCTACTATTTGTTTTCTATCATAGGAAGCAAATTTATCATAAAACAATCAATCATCTACTATTTGTTTTCTATCGCAGGAAGCAAATTTATCAGAAAATAATCAATCCTCTCCTATTTGGTTTCTATCATAGAAAGCAAATTTATCAAACATTTACTCTTTGTTTTTCATTCATGAGAAGCAAAGTTATTAAACAATCAGTCAATCAATCTATTCGTTGTTTTTCATTTTTTGGGATACAAAGTTATCAGTTATCTACTCTTTGTTTTCTATTCGAGGAAGCAAAGTTATCAGTTAATCATCATATTTTCTATCACTTCTATCCATATCAGCACGATGACAAGACAATTTTTCTATCTATTGACTCGGGAAGCAATATACATCATCATTTTCCAGATGCGCTAATCTGTGGTCCCTATGCACTAAAACTCATATGCGCTATTTTTTTTCCTGTATGTGCTAAAACCCAAATGTGTCGTTCTTTGCCCCAGATGCGCTCAAACAATTACCATATGCGCAGTTTCCCTCTAAGCACTACAACTCTACCCCTAAGTGCCATTTCATTTCCTAGATGCACGACAACCCTATATGCACCGAAACCCTAATTTTTCTATGGCATCCTATATGCTCTCCTATTTTTATCGAATGCACTACACTGGTTTCTACACTAAACATGCTAAATCTATCATGTATGCGCTACTCTTTTCATCGAAAGCACTCCAATAGTTATCAAAAGTGCTCTAACGTTTCTAAAAGTGCTAAAACAAAAATTAAAAACCTAAAATATGTGGCAAACAGGAAAAATTTACTTCAAATGGAAAAATTTGAACACATAGGCAGTTAGATCGACTCACCAATGGTCCATACACAGTTGGCCTCTGGTATCTGTGAGACCACTCGAATATGTGACGGTGATACGAAATCTCCATGTCGCTAGGTCACTGTCAGAGCTACAGGATTCAAAAAGTCAAAAAGTGCAAATGACTTGTCTGTTTTACCTTTTTACCTTTTAAAGGTCAACCCAAGGTAAGTTTTGTGACATTTTTTTATCTTTTTATCCAAATTTGACTTTCATTTCAATAGGGGCATCTTTATACATCAATTATCGGGAGTTAAATCACTGCATCCATCTCATCATTCCTATTTCATCATCAACTCAGCATTTTTTTTATCATCATCCATGATTTACCTCCCAAAGGGGCATCATCGGCATCAGCATCAAAAACATATCAGGGGCAAAAAATTTATTTTCTTTGAAGCAATGCATTTCACACATCACTTCAAAGAGGGACAAAATGTATGTGCATAAAATTGGTCATGTCTAATTAATCCTGACATTTATTTAACTAGCACTTGAACCCAATGGGGGTTCAAGGGAGGCACCGATAGGAAAATGAAGAAGAAGCATCAATGAATTATTTTAATACACAGGTGATGAGAGTAAAATATATCTATATAGGGATATGCACTGTACAGTACAAGCAGGTACAATATTTTGTTGGGTTTCATCTCTATAAAGAACATAATCCCTTTGAACAATTTATTGCAAGTTTGCACAAGTCAAATTTACATAAGAGCATCAATATGTCTTTTTTTAAAACATGCAATGTCTAAGAAGTGGCAGACAATAGTGATTGAGCACCTACAAAAGCCAAAATTGTGTAGTTGATACTCTATTCAAAGAGGGGATAATAAAAAATGTATAACTTTGAGAGAGAGTGTAATTAATTGTGCATACCTAAGAATGTTGTTGTGGAGAAAATGCAAGCGAGCTTCTTCTTTCTTCCTGATAATAAAAGACAATTTTAGTTTTGATACTCTATTCAAAGAGGGGATAATAAAAAATGTATAACTTTGAGAGAGTCTGTAATTAATTGTACATACCTAAGAATGTTGTTGTGAGAGCAAGTGCAAGCGAGCTTCTTCTTTCTTCCTGATAATGTTGTATGGGTTTTTTTTCATTTTGGAGTAGCAATCAAAAGAGAATGCAGGCTCTATGTGAAGGCCACTTATGGCTTTGACTCTGAAGATTGTTGTAAACATAAGGCCTTGTCTTTCAGATGTACCAATATTGATTATGGCTTTATTTAGTGTAAGGCCTTGTGATTTGTGTATAGTGATAGCCCATGCCATGGTTAGCGGTATTTTTCTACGGTTTCCACGTGTGACTGGATGTATTGGTATAGTTTTTGGGTCTTTTTTATCCCACGGTGGACCAGTGTAGTTATCGAATGTGACTGTAACATATGCAGGCAATGCAGGTGGTTTTGATCCAGCAAGATATACAATATCTTTGACTTGATCAAGCGATCCATTTACTAGTCCAGCTTGGATCCATAGGTTTGTTGTCAGCATGACATGTTGACACTTGCTTAGTAATACCTCTTTGGGAAGTTGCTCGTCACTATGATCGGCACCTAGTTTAGATTGTGTATTTTTCGCACGACTTAGTGCAACAGGCACATTTAGCAGTTTCAACATTTTTTTGTTGTGCAATGTTACTAGCTCATTTGTAGCAAATAAGTGTATTGGTTGGTCAAAATCTTCTTGTTCAGTATTTGTTAGTTGCTTGTTGGTGCAAGTCATCAATAAGTCCCAATCTTGTTTTGTCGGTTCTGCATTGTGAATGTTTTGTAATGTTTGACGGAATTGTATTTGAATTGGATCATCACCTTCTTGTCTAAACATTGTTTGTAATGTAACAACTGTATTAAATTTGTGCCATAGGTTTCTTGCAGTTGTGTGTGATGCATAGATAGGTTTATCCATAACAGGGGGGAGTTGCCCAAGGTCTCCTACAAGAATTATAGACATGCCACCAAAGCAAGTTTGTTGTTGATGGGGGAATGCTTCACGTAACCTACTATCAATTTTCAATAGAATTTTTGGCCCAATGAAGCTCATCTCATCAATGAGAATGTATTGTATATTCTTCATGTCTTCCTGGAATGTTGTCAATGCTTGTCCTTGTAATGGTTTCATTTCTCTAATTGGAATCTTGAGGGTTGCATGTATAGTTGAGGCATGTATATTAAATGTTGCAATTCCTATTGGAGCAAGAACAAGGAGGGGGTTTACTCTTGTTGGTATGGAAGTTTGCAGTGCATTTCTTATGCAATGAATTAGATAGGATTTTCCAGTGCCAGCAATTCCTTGTATGACCATATGTAACGTTTGGTTAGAGCATTTCTCCATTGAGTGTTTTGTTATTATAGTCAGTGCTAGTTGTTGTTGGGGTGATAATGTATAGTTGTGGTGGTTCATATTTGAAGGGGAATGCAAATCTTGTTGAGACATCTTGTTTGTGTGCAAAAATTGAACAACAACATCATGTAGATTTGTAGGGACATTATGATTTTCCCAATTGTGATTGTTATCAAAATCACGTCGACCTAGCATATCAAGTTCATTCAAGTTTAGATTATCAGTGAGGCCCAATTGAGATAATAACTCCCATTCGTTCATTTCTACATTTTCTTGTTGATCCATATCATCATCAGAAGAATTTCCGTCTTCAAGAACATTTTAAGTATGTTCAGTGCGATTAACATGCCATGGATTGTATTTTTGTGTATTCATTTGCTTCCAATTGTTGATGATTTCTTCTTTGGTAAGGCCTATATCTTCATTTATTTTTTGGAAAGGTTTATACAAAAGCAACTCACTCCAATAGAAGGTTTCAAAGTTTTCAGAGTCTTCTTTTGGAACGGTATGGAAACGCGGAAACACCTGCACAATTGCTTGTTCTTTTCTATTCAGCCATTTGCATCCTTTTCGAGAAGCGGCAAATGTGAAGGGTTTGGCTGATTCGATTAGTGATACATTTTCTATGTGACATGGCCAGTTCATGTAGGATTGTATATAGTTAGACAATATCTGGCCACCATCGCTTGTTTTTTTTAGGTGGTCGAATATTTTATGGCCTACATTCAATGACACAAAATTGCGATTTCAAACAACAAGGGGTAATTTTTGTAGCATATGGCACGTTTCTTGGACTCCAATATCTCGTTCAGCAACAATCTCGGCCATGAACTTTTGATATGCTTCCAATGCTTGATCTTCCAATCTTTCATTTGAAGCTATTCTTTCCAACATAGCAACACAACTTTCTAATTTTCTTTCAGCTTTAGATGCATACTTGGCAATATATTTGAGTACAAAAATGCGTGAGATGATGGGTTGGCAATCTATATTAGCTCTCCATATAGAGAGCATCTCTGCATTATGAATGTTTAGCCTGTCATCATTTCTCGATGGTTCATAAGATTTGTTTCCAGATCCATCATATGATAAAGTGGATTCCTTGCATTCTTTCCATGGAGCTTTGTATCTGCATTCTACATGATGCCCTTTTTTGCGCAGGCATGTGCGCTCTATGCATTTAGTGTGCCTTTGCACACGATTAACTAACTCTTCATAATCGATGGATGGATCGATAGAGAATATCTCAGATGTGTTTAACAAGCATGGATCATCCATTGGGGTTTTATGTATGATATTACTCATTTCAGATTTAGAGAGGGGCTTCCAAGCAGTGACATAGTTATCAAAGAATTCTTTTGCTTTACCCACTTGCAAACTATCTCCCGAGTTGAGGGTATCCATGTTTGGTGCATTTTCTAGCCAAAGGAACCCATGCACATTTGCAGAGCCTCGATGCTGCCATTCATACCTATACCAATAATTTGTTGCATGCAAGAGTTTCTCAATGACCTCTTCACGAAAGATTGTGAAGCGGTGATGTAGATAAAGGGATGTGGTGTAGGGGTTTCTAATCACATTGTCTATACGATGCTTGTTGGAGGAAATAGTGGAAGTATTGTCAGTTAGGAAAAGCTTATGCAATGTAGGCCACTTAGTGTCTGCTGCACTTAGTGTGAAGACCAAAGTCAGGGAACCTATTTGGTTGATCATGTTTGTTAGATTTGCACGACACTTGTTCCAATAAGCCCATGTCCCACGCAAGGTTGAGCCAAAATGCATCAATTCTTCAGCCAATTGTTTATCCGGGAGGTTCTGTAGGTGGGCACGAAGATGTTCAATAGTTGTAGGAATATTGTCTTCGACTTTTCTTTTGATGAATATTGAAGTAGTTGCTTGGCTACGATGCCTCATCATAAGATTTAGTAGGAAGTATCTAAAGCATGGATGTTGTCCAAATCTATTATCATGATATCGCATAAGATGCAAGGCATACTCATGCAGTTGCACTTCCCTGGCTCGAGGTTGCATAGGTAGTGCATTTCCATTTGGAAAAAGTGTGGGAAATGCCATGTCAAAAAGCCCCTCGGTAGTGTAGTCATTTATGGGATTTGAGCTTATCTCAGGCCAATTAACGATGGAATCATTCTCATTTTCTATCTGTAAAGATTCCTTAATGATTTGTAACTCACAACATTTATTTGGTAGGCTTTCCATAAATGATGTTGAATATTCCATTCCACTTTCTACATCATCTTCACTATTAGCAGCTTCATTGTCTTTTGTTATGGGTTCTTCATTGTCGCTTTGAATTGTATGAAGCATTTCTGAAATGTCTGTAGTACAATTAGGGAGTAGGGACAATGCATCAGCATTGATCTCAACATCTTGGTAGTATGGGTCGTAGTGTATTTTGTAGGCCAATGCATTGTGAACGCGACTTCTACTAACATAGCAATCATAATGCCTCCCATGTGTATGAGTTCTTTGAACAATTAATAAGTCCAAGTTTTTGATTTTATGTGGAAAAGACTTTGTTATTGTTGTGATATCTTGAGGGAAGCTAATTGTGTGGCCACTATATTTGTATTGTCCACCATGAGCATGAGTAACTTGCAATATTGGATTGACACGTGCAATTAACATCTCTTCAACCTGAGTGAGAATGCGCAAAACATGTGGTTGTTCACCTGGGTCCATATTATTACTCAAAGAGAATCGATGTATGCCTTTCTCTGAGCCACATCTTCTACATGTATGATTGTTGTTTGATGAACAAAGATGCATACCAAGATACCGTTCCCTACATATAGAACATGTGTGTAGGTTTGACAATGCATCTATTCTTTGGCGGAATTTTTTAGATGCCTCCATAAAGTTAGCAGACCACCTCATTCCCTTGTTGTTATTTGAACTCATGTTTTGAGGCATTTGTGTTTCATTTTGTTTTTTCTTTTGATGTTCTAGATTTGAACTAATTGATCCAGTGGAAATACATGTATTTGTAGAATTTTGTGTGTGGTCACGTATTGGTTGATCTGGTGTTTCTAGCAAGTAGTGGGTTCACTGCATGCTACAACGAACACTTATTTCTTCTCTATGATGAGCATAATACAAGCGACTTCTCTTACAAGATTCTAGAGCTTTGGTTTTAGTCTTGGATGTTTGGCTTTCTAATTCTTCCATAGTGGAGTCCATTATCTGGAATCTAAATGAGAGATAAAATAAATATAAACGAAGCAAATGTGTATATTGCAACACCACTAAAATGTGAAAATTACAAAATCCATTTTGCTTGACTTATATGTTAGATGAATATGATAAAAAATGAAAACATGTGTACGTATGAAAGAAATATGTTGAAGTGTACATGTGCACTCTACTTTGTATTTACAATAAACTTATAAAACAAGTTTTGAAGGGATCCTGAAACCCTGTACAAGGAAAATTCTCAATCGTATAGCAATTGGGACAAAAAAGAATACAAGTAGGCAGGGGAAGATAGACAAGAGTGGATAATTACAACCTTATGTAGTCTACTTTTCATAAACATTGCACATGTCAGCAATTTGATTTAACAAAAGATTGCTTTCATTTGCAAAATCAAGTGTGCCAACTTCTACGACTGTTGATTTCACTGGTGATTCATTATTGTAGGTTTCATATCTACTTGTAAGGGTGAAGAGAAATTGTTTGCATAGTAAATTGTGAATGACCTCTTCACTATTTTTTGTAGCATCTTGCTTGAACTGCATCATGTATAGTTCCTTTGTAGGCATGCCAATGAGTTTAGTTGCTTCTTCTTCAAAAGAAATTTCCCATAGAGTGCTTGTGTGATCTTGAAATTTAATTTGAAGAACATATCGATAATCACAATCTTCAAAGGTAACTTCGCACTTTGAACAATACCATTTTCCGTCATCACTTTGTAGAGCTCTTTTCTTACATTGTTTCCCTTTAATCTTAATGGGGCAAGCTGGATAACAGAATGAATTCAATTTGATAAATACTATTGTTGCTTTTACAATGCACTGGAGGCATCTTCTTGTATCCAAAGACTCTTCTAGGACATTGGAAATGGTCTTCCGTTCAAGAAGTGGGGGCACATCTAGAAGGTTTGTTGTGGATGTGAGGAGACCATTCCCATCTTGCACAAACCAAGCCTGTAGCTGTGCTATTTTTTTGATTTCAAGGTTAATAAACAACTGGGTGGTAACTAAAGTGCTCACAACCTTACCATTATATTATGTAACACGACCATTTTTAACAGCAAGCACAAGTGACTTTTGTGCATGGTACAGTTCGTGGAGCTGTGCACCTTCCTTTTGAGCCACTCGTCCCCACAAAGTCACATTTATAATGGAGGTAGACATGTCTAGCAACTTGAGGCTCCTCCTACAAACCTCTGTGCCATCTCTTCTTCTTATTGTAGAGGTAGGGTCCACACATATAACAACTCCTACTACATCAATCAAAGAATTGTTATTTGTATTCAGGATCTCATTAATGGGTGTGAAAGAGAAAAGATGTAGTGGAATTAAGTGGTCATCATCAATAAGAGTGACCTTTAAATCATCCATCAAAGTGATTTCCATTTGACTATTCAACTTATTGTAAAACTTATTAGTAGCTTTGATGGTCCCACCAGAGATTGTATATATAGAGCCAATATGAACATTTATGTAATGGAGGTCTACAACTTCATTAAAGCAAGTGACACGCACTTCAGTGTTCTCACTGTCTACAATATCAAAGCTGAAATTTTTCCCAATCCCTTTCTTTGTGTCAAACTAGTGAATCTCTTTTTTCATAGTTACATGACCTTTTATTGTCCACCTTGTCTGAAATGGATTCAAACTTTTAATAGGAGTGATAGTTGAGGTATCACTTTTCTTGCGCAACGATGCATGTATCCCAAACATCACTTTTTTTGGGGTTGGTTGCATGGGTGTGACACTCTCACCAACATTTGTGCATGAGTTAGATGAAATATGTACTCTTTCATGTATAGATTGCTCTGGTTCTTTGAAGAGGAAGGTGGGATCCCTAATGACATCATGTTGTGTGCATGCAATCTCCAATTTAGAAATTACAATAAACCTATAAGTAAATAAAAAAATGCACTTTTAGTAATGTAAGTAACAAATAGAGATGGACATGTTCAATTTGAGAGCAACATTGGAGTGGTTGGCTCACCTTGAGTTACAGATAGTAGGGCATGTGTATTCTGTGAGCTGTATGATAGAACCCTTTTGAATTAGCTCTTAAGTTAAAAAATGGTTATACTTTCTTGGCAAGATCGTTGTTTGAATATGCACTCCATCAGACAAATCTAATTTGTATCTAATGGTTGATTCGTCACCATGGCCAAATGTTGAAATATTGAAGACTTGGAGATGTGGATATATGTCTTTGGTGCCAGTGTTTATCAATGTGATTGCATTTTGTGTCAAAGAGATAGACATAGCTAAAAGGAGGTGAAGTAGCCCTATAAATCCCAATGAGTTGATAAGTATGGTATGGTTTGTAAGTAAAAATATACAAATTGAAAGTTGGATTCCTTTGTAAAAGCGCGAAGTAAATCAGAGCATGCAATTTTCCTTATATATAAAATGGATAAACTATTAAAAAAGGGAGATGTGTGCACCATAAAGGTTTCTTGGTTTTATTATCCTTTCCAGAAAGAATGCTTAAATACATGCAAAAGTGTCACATACAATTTATAGAGTGAAGGTGATTGAGGATAATCGAGAGAAGGTAAACAGACCTGTAGGTAATGACTGTATTGTAGTTTGTACACAGATTTATTTGGCTGAAACAAATTTGATCCTGTGGATGAAAGGAAGCACAAAAAAGTTACTGAGCACACATCATCAACAAAACAAACAGATGAACCATTGAAAACTTATACATGTAAGGGTGTCAAATATTGATTAACAAATTAGATGTATACATTTTAATAGAGAACTCCAACATGTTTTATTTGTGCGTATGTATTAAGAGAGGAAAAAAAAACACATGCATACCTACAATAAAAGAAAGTAGTTGTTTGTTTTGTTCCAACTTGTATTAGAAATAATGAGAATGTGTAAATAGAGGACTAAGATTTTTTTGGAGAACTAGTTGTAGAAATGAAACATTGTTGGCACCCGATGACATTAAGTGTAAAAATGAAGAATGGAAGGAAAGTAACAATAATTTCCAACTAAAAAAGTTACAAGTGCAAATCAAACGCAATGATAGTTAATAAAGGCCATAATTCTATTAGAAAATCACATACAATTTACATAGATATGGATTAGATACAAAATACATAGTAGAGAAGGACTTTTGCAATGCAGCTCTAGTGCAAGGCAAACAATCGTGTTTGTACAAGGAAATAGATATGGATTAGATACAAAATACATCATAGCGAAGGACTTTTGCAATGCAACTCTAGTGCAAGGCAAACAGTCATGTTTGTACAAGGAAAAGATCATTTATCATAGGAACTTCCACCAAAAAAGTACAAGATATACATAGTTGGTAGTACTCATATACACAAAACAAAACTTGATGACATATGACATATGTGAAACAAAATTATTTCCAAACATTATTCAAATAGTTCAAAAATGCAAGCTGGATGTATGGAGCGCTGCCCTGTCTGTAGTGAGCATCAGTGCACATTTCGCGTAGAAAAGTGAAAAATGAAGCCAATGTGTCACAAGTCCTATGGAAGTCTTCAAGTGTTGTTTCCATTGAATATATCTTATCGGCTTGCACATTATGTATATATGGAACAAGTTGTTCCATTTTTTGCACAATATCAAAGCAATTGGTGGTGATTTCACATGCAAATCTTTGAATGGCCCTTGGAGGAGGCCCACCCGAATTCGTAGAGGGAGGTGAGCCAAGTGGAGTGTAGGATGAGCTGTCACTACTGGATATGTCAATGATGTCATCAGGTTGTCCAAGGTTTGCCATTCCTAAATTAAAAAAAATTGAGATTGTACCTAGTGTTAACTAATAGCAATACGTACAAAAAAACATTCCAAAGAAACATATAATAAAGTGTATCTTACATTTAATTAATTCCATATTAACACCTATAAGATATGGAAAAAATGTATAAGAATCTAAGAATTTCTTTATAAAGATTTATTGGAATATTTGACAGTATTAGAGACTAAGGGAATTTTGCATCATAAAGTTGTCTCCTAGATGTAACATACTTCCATGAACTTCAAATAGCTTTCTCCTAGATATAGGTAACGTTAGTTTCAAATTTCAAAAACTAAAATTTATTTTCATATTCATCAAAGGAAGATTTATGAGTTAAATATATGCTCACTCTTAATGTTATTTCCAAAATATAAAGATTAAAGATTATTTCCTTATTAATGGTGATTTAGTCAAAAATCAATTTATAATTTTAGATGTATGTTCCTTTATAATGTTATGATCCACTATATAAAGACAAACATGTCCATCATTGAGGACAACTTACCTAAATTTTAAACATATACTCCATACTATTATAATTAACTATAATTTTAAAACAAAAATTATATATCTATCTAATCCAAAAAAAATCTTAGAAAATTTTATTATAATTTAAATATATATACATATACAGTGGGTCTCTTAAAGATGTAACAATAAAAATAATAACTAATATCCTTTAAATATGACATCTTAAGAATTATGAACTAACTAAAATCCTCTAAAAGATGACATCCTAAAAATAATGAACTATCTAAAAACTCTCAAAAGATTACATCATGGTGACATCATCCAAAATAAAAATATAATCATTTATTTGATTGTATTGAATTTACTAAAATCATATGTACCAACTCACTAAAATTAGTTTAACTTCATAAATTTGACTCCATCTCAATCATCTTTATAAAAAACAAAAATTTTATTTTTATTTTTTTAGATATATCCAACTCTAAAGACAATATAAATATATTTTATACATGTGAACACTAAAATTAGTTTAACTTCATAAATTTGACTTCATCTCAATCATCTTTATAAAAAACAAAGATTTTATTTTTATTTTTTTAGATATACCCAACTCTAAAGACAATATAAATATAAATGTAACTTGCTGAGATGTATTCTAAAATTAATTTAAAAGGTTTAGGGAAAAAAATTTGCATGTATATCTTTAAAATACCCACATTCTACATTTACACAGTTAGAACTCAAAATACCTGATCAAAACCAGAATTTGGAATTGCTGCATGAATTGAAATGAAAGATCTAAGAAAAATGTTTCAATAATTCTAAAATATGAAAGCCAACTTAGTCACCACTCTGTGATTCCTTCAATACCGCATAATCATCTCATCTAAATCGTCATTTAACTAATCTATCCAAAACAACGTTTGTAAAACTCTGTAAATCTGCATTGGTGTTTGAATCATGCATATGATTTACAAATTAACTTAATCCAGAAAGTAACAAAAAATAAACTCTTTAAGCATACCATCTTTACAATGATTGAAAACATTTTTATGATTTCTATCCTCAAACCAAACCAATGTGATACAACTTTTAACAATTTATGCAGATTACAGCAAGCCAAAAAATAGTTATTCATTGTAATCAACAGGGGAAACTTTAAGTTTTTATCATCTGAAAAAATGGTTTTGGTGAGTTTTCAAATCAAGATCACAGCACAATGATTATTATAAAGAGGGGCCTCGAAAGAAATTCGAGAGATCTTTGAAATACAACCAATTTTTTTATCTGGGTTACACAAATCAAAACCCTATTGTGATTATAAAGCAATAATCTCTTAAAGGCTTGCAACACTGCCAAAATCCTTTTAAGTATATAGCTATTGGTGAAATGGTAAATCCCATTCAGAATGCCATTATATTTCGAAGAGCATAGGTTATCCCAAAAAGATAAGGCTAGAATACCACATAACATTATTCTAGGAAAATAGGGTGAGAATAAAGCATAAACCTATTCAAGTAAAACAGAATAAAGGAATAGAGCCTTGCAACGGCCAAAGACTGATGAATGAAATGCAAATAAAGCTATGCAAATGCTAAAAATTTAATTAGAATAATTAAGGAATAATAGGTTATTTTTGATAGAAATATCTCTCTATCAAAGTAAAGCACCCAATATTTGTCTTGCAGATAAATGGCCTTACAAAATATCTTAGATTATATCTAAAATATCTAAAAGCTAAAAGACTTACAAAATAGTTTTAAAATATGTAGAGATGCAATTGTTGAGTGATAATTTGTGGCCCCACCACCCGTGTCATAACTGAGCAGTATGTAATTCACCCATTCATGGTGTGGGTTATTAACTACACAAACATTTTCTCCATTTAAATTGCACTGACATGTCTTCCACGTAACACTTTCTTAGCTTGCATTCTACATTTTTTTAAGGAGAAAATCAATCTTAGATGACAGCAAATGGGTCCCACTGCAGAGCCTTTGTATGGATGTCAAGCTTGCAGCAACACTAATGATTTTGAGCTTTTTCCTTTACAACAGTCCATTCGATAGTTATTAAAAGAGGAGTAATTTGCCCACCCCACAAATTTAATAGCATACAAACATTTATTGTGTAGTCAGAAACCTGAGTTTTACTGCTCTGTCTTCAACATTGCTCAAAACCTATAGAATAGATATCAGAGTTACTTCAGTAGATAAGGAAAATTCTTCTAAGATACCTATTAATTTCATTTATTTATGCTCGTATTATTATATTTTGGGTGATTGGGCACTTTTAATGGTTAAAATTTATTATTAATCTGAGATTTAATGTGGAGTTTTTTGTGACTATTACAATTACTTCTACTTTAAATTGAGTTATCTTTCCCACCATTAGGGCGTTTAGCACAACACAAACTCTAAACAGGCTCAGAATAGCTGAAGTAAAGATATATATATATATATATATATATATATATATATATATATATATATATATATATATATATCTTTAATCTCAAACACTTGAACAAAATTTGATTGCGGTTAACAGACCTGCAGATCTGAATATTTCGTAATACATTCAAACTATGACTCTACATCATGAATGACAAGTAATTCACAATTTCAAAGCTTGATACAAAGAAGATTATTACCGTAACATAATAGAAACTTGATAGAAAGTTTGAGCACTTAATTAGCCTTTCTATGGTGAAAAATTGTTGCCTCTTCCTTCACCCGGGATGTGTCTTAGCCTATTAGCAGAATGCAAAATTTTACAAACAAAATAGACATAATATCTATGCTTTGTGCATAAAAGTTCCCAAACCACACAAACAGAAACAAATATAGTTTACAAGATAGAGCATACTATCATAGTCAAGAACTAGTTAAACTTATTGTCATATTACTCTATGTAAGACTGCTTAAAAATGGACTTGAAAGTATAGAGATTGTTGAAGAATCAACTTGAAACATTGATTAAGAACTTCTAAACACAATGCCATGTCTTTCCAAAGAGAAGCTTACTTATTGTTATTGTGTATTAGGCATAAGCAGGTGATGCTTGAAGCCTATGAACAACGATGTGAAGACACAACCAAGATTTTTTCAGAATACCAGCGACGTCTTCATCGGTATGTTGATCAGGCAAGGGATGCACAAAAGATGAGATGGAGGTGTGCAAGATGTGACTCCTAACATTTTGTGCGCCCGTAATGAGTAGGACATAGTTTATGCTACAGTCAAGGGCAATAAACCCATAGATGGTCTCATTCTTATAGAAATGACACAAGAAAGGAGCATTAGAAAAGCATGCGAGTCTCTTGCAGCTCATCTTATTGAAAGAATACGAAACACATTTCCAGCGTATGATGGGTTAGGAATGATGTTTCTTAAGCATTCCCAAGTGCAAAAGAAAAATGCATCTGTTGAAGTTGTGTTTCAAAAGGAACCTGACGGACTCTAGTAACCTTCATTCTTTAAAATGGTAGAGGACCAACCAAATCCAGAGATGCAGGCTTTTAACAAACCCAACATGTTTCACTAGGTCTTGACAATTCTAAGACTGATGCTAACCTGGAGTCTGGGCATAGTTTAGTGCAATGTTACAAGAGAACCAAATAATGAAAAATAAAAATCAAATTTTCAGAGGAGAACACTAGCCATTTGAGAGAACTTCTCAAAGAAATGTGATCTACATGAAAAAAATGAAATACATGAAAAACAAAGCACTACCGTCTCAAATTGCATTTAACATATATAATTTGGAAGCAACACAATTATAAAATTTGGTGAGCAATGCTAAAAAGAACTATAAAATAAATCCAGGCAAAATTATACATATATTTGCTATCATTATCTAATATGCAAAAAACACTATGCTAGGAAAATACAAAACCGTAAGAAAATATAACATGATACATGATGAGAATCAATGAATAGTACCGTCTGAAGCTCACTATATCTCTGTAGGTCCTTGCGCTCACAACTCCAAATATTATACATAATTCTGAATAGCACAGTCTATTTATACAAATTGGAGGCGGTGATGGAGGGCGGCTGAAGGGCAAAGACAACATTAATATCAACATTCCTCCTAACAGAGAAGATATCTGCTAGATTTATTCATAATGAGATTAGACTTAGAAATTAATTTGGACATTAGAGTGTTTGAACGCTGGAGTGTATTCTTAAAATTGCATTCAATGAGGGCATGATGATAAGCAACCAAATAAATTCAACCAGATTTCCCAGCGTATAAAGGCACTGGTAAAATGTCTAGTTTTGTTTTAATTTGGATTTAATAGCCATGATTATTGATAGCTCTGTTTAACGGTTTTGGAGTAATCATCATACTTCGTGAAATTGATATCATGGATTAACTCTCATTCTAATTATCGATGAGGATGACAGATATTCGTGGCTGTCAAATTTGTGCTTTATCATGTAGGTATCCTCTAGCTTGGAGAGAATAAATGTGGACAAAACAGTTTATTTATGCAAACTGAAGGCGGTGACAGCTATTCTGATGGTGAGAAATTATATTGCAGGGTGGAGTGTTCAGACGGTGGAGTGTATGGAGTGTACTTGCATTCAATGCATGGCATGATGAATATTTTCCCTGAATATTATTCCTGCAAGATCTATTCAATGCACGGCATGATGAATATTTTTCCTAAATATTGTTCCTGCAAGATCTGTTCAATGCACGGCATGATGAATATTGTTCCTACAAGATCTATTCATCGATTGAACAGTTGGTCCATAAATGAATTAATTTATGACTGCTGGGATTGAACCGGAGTTTCATGAATCTGAACATGGTTTACTGGTTGGATTAAATGGTTTTGGGGGTGTGAGACAGGTATTTCGGGCTTCTATGGACTGGAAAGTCCACAATAAGAAGCCTATTGGCTAAATTATTTATTATTTAATTAATTTCTCTAAAGTCTTCTACATGTAATTAAATTTAATTAATTTAATTATATTGTTCATTCATTTTATTCTCCCACCATAATTGAATAAATTTATTTTATTTTATTATTTCACATGTCTACTTGATTAATTAAATAAATACATTTTATTTATTTAAATTAATTATCATCTTTTGAATTTAATTAAATCTTTTGTTTTAATTAAATTTAAATATTTCTTTTCTTCTATTTAAAACTTTCCTCTAATTAATTAAATACTTTATTTAATTTCATACACATGTCATTTCTTCAAATTTAATTAAATATTTTATTTAATTAAAGATCTTCTATTTTCTTCAAATCATAATTAAATATTTCATTTAATTATAAAATCTTCTGATTTCCTCAAAATCTTAATTAAATATTTATTTAATTAAGAAAAATCTACATGCACCCATAAATAAATGATTGAATTTGATAATTCATTAAATTTATCTTCTCAATATCTTTCCATTATCTTGTAAAAAAGGTGATTTTGTTAATCATATCATCTTATCTCTTCCACAAAAATGGAAAAATCCTGCTTTATTCGTTTTCTTCTATTTTTCTCACCGGTCTCACCCACCTTCGACCATTCGATCTGTCAAGAATTATTACAGCCGTTGATCAACTCAACCAATCAAAATCCTCGAAAAACTCTATAAATACATGTGCAAATCCAAGCATTGGTTACACACTGACACACATACAGATAGACACACACACGCAATTATGCTTATGCATTTGCATCTTTAGCATTCTATCAATAATCATATCTTAGCAATAATTTGATCATAGCATATCATAAATTTGCATCTTAAGTATAGTATGCATTTTAGTTTAAATCTCATTCTCTAGTAGTCCATTTCATTGAGCTTGGCATACTAAATCTGAGAGCAACTTGAATCAACGAAACGCTGGAGATAGGGAGCAATAAAACGACTTCAAAGAAGCTGCAATAAGAGTTTGTTTATTTTTCTTTAAGCTTCTTTGATATAAACTTTTATTGAATGTGTTTGGAATTTATTATAACAAGCGTATTTTCATACACATAGTGGGTTGGGTTTTTTGAACTAATCCAGATTTGAGTGGGAGCTTGTGCAGAAGACACTTTGTGATCTTATTGCGGGAATTTTGAGATGGCAAGTTCATTAGGGAGAATAGAGGTGGAGAAATTTTCTAGAAATAATTTTGAGATGTGGAAGCTAAAGATGAAGGATCTATTGATAGATCGATATCTATGGGATGCATTTGATGATAATGTTTCAAGGCTTATAGATCCTACTCGAGCTTCACAATATGATGTTATGGACCGAAACGCTAAGGGTCTAATTAGATTGTTCTTGGCATACTCTTTTTTTGTTAATGTCCATAAAGAGACCTCTGCACAAAAACTATGGAAGATGCTTGGTGAGATGTATCAAGCCAAATCTTTAGTGAACATGATTTTCTTGAGGAAGAAATTATATTCCTTGAGAACGGAAGAGGGTGGACAAATCAAAAACCACATGAAAGCCTTTAATATGTTGGAGGCTCAATTGGCATCAGTTGGTGTCAAAATGGATGAGAAGGAAAAATGTTAGATCTTGCTTTCTTCTTTGCTTGATTCATGGGATTCCCTTATTATGGCTATTGGGAGTACTTTTTTTTATATTGAAGACTAAAGATGTGGTGGGTTCTTTGCTTTCTAAAGAGATGAGGAGGAAGGTATCCATCATCGCCAAGGAGGCCCTAAATGTTTGTGGAAGACCTAAGGAAAAAGGAAAGAAGAATGAGAAGCGTGACAAATCTAAGTCCAGGGGAAGATCTAAATCTCTTGGAAAGTCCAAAGTTATTTGTTGGAACTGTGTTAAGCTTGAACATGTTCGTAAGGAATGCAAAGCAGAAAAGAAGAAGAAAAAGAAGAAAGTTGATTCTGATTCTAAGTCTGAGAAGGAAGATAGTGACAAGTTCATTATAGCTTTGGAAACTCATGCAGGTAATGATGCATGGCTAATTGACTCAGGTGCTTCTTTCCATATGAGCTTTGATAGAGATTGGTTTTTTGAATATGAAGAATTTGATAGAGGTAAGTGTACATGGGTGATGATTCTCATTTAGACATTGTTGGTCATGGTAAAGTTAAAATCAGGTTTCTTGATGGTAGAATAAAATGGATTAATGGTGTGTTGCATATCCCTGGATTAGCACAAAATTTGTTATTTCTAAGAAAACTAATAGATGTGGGTGTGCAGGTAGTATTTTCTGATGCAGGATGCAAGATGGTTAGAGGTGCTATGGTGATTGCTAGAGATGTCAAATATGGCACATTGTATAAGTTGGATGCATGCACTGTTGAGTGCAATAATACTTTTGTGAAAAGAAATTTTGTGGAAGAAGTGAGGGTTTCACCTTCAATAGATGGTCATGGCTTTTGGGTACCCAAGGGTGCTCTTTCTTCTAAAACAAAGTTACTTGTAGAGAAAACTATGTTATGGCACCAGAGACTTGGCCACATTGGAGAAAAGGGTCTAAGGACCTTGTTGAAGGTTTTTCTAATTGTAATCTTGAATTTTATTTTTGTGAGCATTGCATTTATGGAAAACAAAACCATGTTTAGTTTTACTCGAGCTCTCATAAATCTTGTGGTGCATTGGATCTTATTCATTCTACTGTGTTTGGTCCTATAGATGTTCCTTCGATTGGTAAATCCACATATTATGTTTCATTTATTGGTGATTATAGTAGAAGGACATGGGTATATTTTCTAAAGAGTAAATCTAAATTTTTCAATCAATTTAAAGAACTTAAAGCAATGGTTGAGTTGCAGATTGGAAAGAAAATAAAATGTTTGAGGACTGATAATGGCGCTGAATTTTTCTCTAATGAATTTGGTAGATTTTTGTAAAGATAGTGGTATTAATACACAAAAGACAACTTTGTATTCTCCACAACATAATGGAGTTTCTAAAAGAATGATTAGGACACTGGTGGAGAAGGTTAGGAGTATGTTGAGTAGTGTTGGTCTAGAACAAAGGTTTTGGGCTGAAGTTGTTGCCACTGCCTGTTACCTGATAACATGTCTCCTACATCAGCTCTTGTTGATAAGATTCCTATAGAGGCATGGTCGGGTCGCAAGCCTTCACTGAGATATTTTAGAGTTTTTGGTTGCGAGGCATATGCACATGTGCCAAAGGAGAAGCAAACAAAGTTGGAGAACAAGGCTATGAAATGTATCTTCATAAGATACATTTATGGTGTGAAAGGTTACAAGATTTGGGATCATGTTGCAAAAAAGGTGATACATAGTAGAAGTGTGATTTTTAGAGAAACTAAGCATTTTTTTGTTACATTATTGTAAGAACAAAGTAAACAAGAAGACGTGATTCAATTTCCTCCTACACCTGAGAAAGTTGAATCGAGGCCCAAGGATAGATAAGAAGTTGAGGAGAGCTCATCTAGCTTTGGATCTTCAGAAGAGGAGGAAGAAACTCCAACTCAACTTGTTTGTAGCTTTACAAGAAATAGACAACCACCTGAAAGGTATACACCTGATGATTGGAGATGTATTTTTGCTTTAAATACTAACATGGATGAACCCAGATTTGTAGAAGAGGCATTAGGTATGAATGATGCAGAATCCTGGAAGATTGCTATGGATGAAGAAATGACATCTTTGAAAAAGAATGATACGTGGGATCTTGTACCATTACCTGAAGGACAAAAACCTGTTGGTTGCAAGTGGGTGTCCAAGAAGAAGATTGGTTCAAATGGAGGTATTGAGAAGTATAAAGAAAGGTTGGTTGTGAAAGCTTACTCTCAAGTTGAGGGTGATGATTATGGTGAGATATTCTCTCCTATTGCAAAAATGACATCCATTAGATTTTTGCTTGCTATTGTTGTTGCTTATGATTTAGAGGTTTAGAAAATGGATGTGAAAACTGATTTCCTTCATGGTGATTTGGAGGAGGATATTTATGACACAACCAGAGCACTATGTGGTGAAAGGTAAAAGTAAATTGGTTTGAAAATTGAATAAATCTTTGTATGGCGTAAAACAAAGTCCTAGGATGTGGTACCAAAAATTTGATACATATGTGTTGAGTTTGGGATTTGAGCATTATAAATCAGATAATTGTGCTTATTATAAAACTGATGGTGATTGTTCCTTGTTTATTGCATTATATGTTGATGATATGTTATTTATTGGTAAAGGAAAAGGTATGATTTTATAACTAACATCTCAACTTGTTGCTAAATTTGAAATGAAAGATCTTGGTGCAGCTAAACACATTCTTGGGATGGAAATTAAAAGAGATAGAATGAACAAAAAGCTATGGCTTGGCCAAAGTAATTATGTCAACTCAATTTTACAAAGGTTTGATATGCAGGATTGTAGACCAGTGTGTTTTCCTATTTCAATTGGAACAAAGTTATCTATTTCAGATTGTCCAACATCCCTATCGGAGATGGAAGACATGAGCAGAGTGTCTTACCAAAGTGCAGTTGGAAATTTGATGTATGTTATGGTATGTGCTAGACTAGACATTGCACAAGCAATGGGAGTTCTTTGCAAATATATGTCTAATCCTAGTAGAGTTCATTGGAATACAATTAAAAGAGTTTTCATATATTTGTGAGGTACCTCAGATTATTCATTATGTTATCATAGTAATATGACTGAAGACAAGGTTTCCCTTGATATTCATGGTTATGTGGATTCAAACTGGGTAGGTGATGGTGATAGCAAAAAATCCACTAGTGCTTATGTGTTTACTTTATTTGGTGGTGCAATTAGTTGGATGAGTAAGTAGTAGGTTGTGGTTGCTTTGTCCACTACTGAAGAAAAGTATATGGAAGCTACTCATGCTTGTAAAGAAATCATTTGGCTTAAGAGATTGTGTTCAGATATTGGTATAAAACAAGGTGCAATGACAATTTATTGCGACAGTCAAAGTGTGATATGTCTAGCCAAGAACCTGAAATTTCATGCCAAGACCAAGCACATTGATGTACAATATCATTTTGTTAGATCTTATGGTCGAAGATGGTAGGGTGAAGCTTGTTAAGGTAGATATTTTGATGAATGTTGTTGATTCTTTAACTAAGCTTGTGAGCGTAGAGAAGTTTAGATGGTGTTCAGAGACTATGGGCCTTTTGGCCCCTAGCAATTAAAGAGACAATGTTTACACCCTCACATCGCTCTTGCAAGGTGTTTAACAAGTGGGAGATTTGTTGGGAAAATGTGTCTCAACCTTGCAATTATATGTGGTTTATTGTTGATAGGATGTATATATATTTATATATATGTTTCCTAGTTACACGGATAGGTGTATACAATGGCAGCATAGAGCAAAATGTGAGTGTGTTAACTTTTTCAAGAAACTTCTAGAATGGCCGACATACATTAAATAAAGGATATATTGTAAATCTAGACCGTTCGTTATTAGGTTTTAGATCTAATGGCAAATATTTTGTTGGCCTGTCTTGCCCTAGAATGTGACTCTATTTTATGAGGGTGTTGTATTACGACTATGGTATTGAGAGATTGTGATGATTTCTAAGAGTCTGATAGCGGTCATGTTGTCTCTTGATCTCTAAGTGGTGATACTCCTATGAGAAGCTTGCTCTACAAGTATATTGTAATCTTTGTGATTTACTGAGTAATATATTGGGTGGCTTTTGGAGTGTGGGGTTTTTGTCCCGAAAGGGTTTTCCCCTTGTAAATCATTGTGTTGTGGTATGCATGATATTTATGTTTAAGTTTCTGTAACTATTAAAGATCTGTAAAAGTTTTGCATTATTCTCCTCCCAATATTAGCGTAGGAAGTTGTTCTGCTACCTTAGCTTCCTTGCACAAATGAATCTCCTTGTATGAACTAGTGCAACGAGTTTTTTTAGAATATCAATCCTTGATTGGAGTAATGTGTAAACATCGCTACATAGTAGATAGAGATCTTGACCTCTTACATAGGTTGAATGATATAGAGATACTCTTAAATTTATCTAGTATTCTCCCCATGCTAGAGGAAATGAACATTCTTGTGAAAAAATCCCAAGAAAGCATTATATATTTCAAAATATACTAAATTATGTAAAATGATATGCATGGCCCTTGATAATCTATATCTGTCAGATCAATCATTTATAAGTCCAAAATTTAGTAGTTGAAACTTGATGACAAATGTGAATAATCTTATTAATTTTTTATACTTTAATGAAAAAGAGGAGTTGTGTGTCTTTATACAAATATATGAGGTACTAATGTAGTATTTTATCATGGTCAGACATGTCATCAAAGAAGTAATTATTACAAGGAAATATTTTGACAACAATGTTAATTCTATAAGTATTACTTTAAATAGTATTGCAATTTCTATTTCCTCAAACATTAAATATTGAATCCCTCACAATGAATTATTTGAAGCCATGTCTATTGTGCATCCTCAATGTTGGGTCAACTTCAACTAGCTAATTTTTATAACATTATAAAGACCTTGGTCAATTATTTAAAAAAGAAAATCATAATTCAATGGACAACAAATAGAAGGAATTATGGGGTGCCGGTCCCAGCCCAGTTGGTTAAGGTGTTCCCTGTCGCAGGGCGCCCACCATGGGTTCGACTCTTCGGCGCTCCCGTGGTACCGGTTGGTGTGTCCCGCCAGCACTGTCGGTCACGGTAAAAAGTTTACCGGCGGTGGGGGGTTATATGGGGGGTCGTGCTGCACCCGATTCCCCTCGTTAAAAAATAAATAAAAATAGAAGGAATTATAAATAAATCTAAGTTTACAAAGCAATCAAATTGTTTCGCAACATTAGTGATGGAATAATTTAAACTCATGGAGAGTCCCTTCCAAGATGGATCAATAACAAAGTTTTGGGAAACCTTAAGTTGGAGCAAAATATTGTACAATTCACTATCAAAATATTTTAAACTTGTTGATTTATGTCAAACCATGATATTGGGTTTGGTGGAGGATGAGAGACTTTTTAGTACATTGGGGTTCTTGAAATCAAATATCAGAAACAAACCAGACAAAAATTTAGAAAATCGCTTAAGGATGTATACAACTAGGTATGATTTTTAAAATTTTCATTTTGAAAGGGCACTCACAATATGAAGGTCCATATGTGAAAGAAGAGGGTTGTGTAACACTTCAAACCATAGTGGAACAAACGATACTGACATAATGAGTAACACTTGTAGTGGTAGTGATGAGATGCAGTTAAGTGGACATATGCAGACTTAAAGCAAAGAAAACAAAGACCAAAGTCATGACAACTCTCAATATTAAGGTCAAAGAGAGAAGATGATTTGGAAAATAGAAGAGATTTAGTAGTTACTAGGTATTTATATTGTATTTCATGAATCATATTCTAAACTATCATTAATGATATTTTATATTTCTATCATTGAGTTTTGATATGCATTTTTTAATTTTCTATTTAAAAATTAATAAATTTACCATTATTTTCCAATATTCCATTTTAGAGTCTAAATTTTAAACATTTTTTTCAAATTTGATTTATTAAACATATTTTTCAATTTCATTTTATTAATCAACATATTATTAATAATTTCATATTGTTATTTTGTGATACTACTAAGTTTTACATACAATAACATTCAATGATTCAACTAAATTCTTACTAACAACAAGAGCATACATAGCATTAGCAAATGTTTATTGTGTATCTAGAAACCATAGTTTTCCTTAATTAAGCAATTAAATAATATAGATAATTCAAACACATAAATGGATTTAAGTTTTATATTTTTTTTTAAATGAAGGAATGCATAGAAGTATTATAATATGTTTCTCAATAATAATGTTGAGTTGGAAACTCATATTATCAAATAATTCTATCAACTTTTGTAGCATGCTCTTCTATCCATCTGATGAAAGTGCAATTTGTTCCAACTTATAGTATCTGACTCAAAAAATTTCTAACAATTCATAACTGACAATGGAACTTAACTTGAATGTTTCAATCAAAGTTGCATTCAAGGTTATCATTGGTTTGATGGAATCTAGAAAGTTTTCCTCATCTAGCTTCTGAGAAAGTTTGTCCAAATCAAACTTCATTGTATCCTCCATCTTCTTTTTAAAATCAATATTTCCAATGTATCATTTTGTTGTGTCAAAATCCAACAACAAACCAAGCTTTATGAAGTAGTATGTACCCTTTCATGTAGCTTCTGCATCTTTTTTGTAGCCTGATCCAAAAATTCCTCTACTTCACATAGATTTGAATATTTTTGAATGATGGATGATGTTTTTATTGAGGCAACAATCCGGCCATGAATTCCTTGGGATGCCAATTCATTGCCACTAGCTTTGTAGACTATTTGCAAAATTTGATTTATAATTTTCTCTCTTGAATTCATGTTTTGTTATCAACAACTTATTGTCTGAGCTTCATATTTTGTATTGTCAAATCATCGATCATTTCAAACAATTGACACAAATGATTAATTTTTTGCACTATTTCCTCCCCAATAATTTGTTTCATATGCCTCATTATAATTTTTTTATAAAATGCAAACAATCTATTTTGGGAATAATTTATTTTATTGTATTCTTTCTTCAACTCTAGCATCAGTTTTTTTAGTGATTCTTCTCTCCTTCCATTTTATGTTCCCATAGTTCTTCTCTTTATCTTTGTTCATCCAATTTGACTTGTAATGCATTTACTAATGCAATGACTTATATTTTGTTGTATTTTTTTTTGAACTGGCTCTTTCATTATCATATTTATTTATGCTTTCATCTAAATTTTGTTTCAGTTCATTTAGTTCCACTTTTGTCTATTCATTCTCTTTTCTTAAAGATGTTAAGGAATTTTTTTATCCTTTTCTCTAATTCATTGTTCTTTTGATTTGTTCCTTTTATTTTGCTTTCTCATTTTCTAGGTCTACCTGTAAATTTTCTATTTGATTCTTCAACCTATTTCTATCTCTCTCTTTCTTTAGCAATGACGTGTATACCATTTCATTGTTCATTTTTGAGGAATTAATTTTGTTAGAATTTTTAATTCAAGAAAAATCTATTTTGGTAGTCCCCGCCTCATAATCAGAGTGATGCATAGATAATCCTCTTGTTTATTTTACACTTTGGGCACAACAAACATGTACTCCATGGTTTACATATTTGGGTCATATGTGGGAAATATCATGATTGTTGTAATATGATCTAAATTTTCCTTATTTATACTCTCTAACACTTGACTCTTGTGTTATTTATATATTTATGCTTTCTTTCTAAACTCAAATTTGTAATCAAAACATAGGATTATCGACACAATTGAATGCTTGAATTGCAAATGTGTACTTGCAAACTTGGGGGAATCTCTAATTATTTAAGGTTGAGGATTAGTCATTCCTACACTAGTCACACTAACAACAAGAGGGGTGTCTTCTAGAAGTGGAAATATTTCTTTTGAGATATAAATGGAGGTAGTTGCTCTTGGAGTTGTTATAATCTTTTGCTTCTTGAAAATGCCTTGTGTGTGTGTTAAATGTGAAAAGTTAGTATCAACACAAACCTTAATGAAACAATTTATATTGAAAGATTCAAAGCAAAGTAAACTATTCTAAGTTGCAATAAAGATAAATCTTCCAAGAACGTCTCATTTTCCTCTATTGTTAAATGATTCTTTTTAACCTTTTTGGCCCTCAAATTTCTATGTGCACAAAGGCTATTAGAATGACACTTAAGAAACAAGATTAGTATTCAATATGCAAGCTAACTAAATGCCTACATGAAACTATATGCAAACAATGATGATGAAGGCTATGATGAGTGAAGGGTGATGTTGATGATAAATGAACAAGCGGAGGTGGATACTATGGTAGTGATCTATATGATTCTATGCATGATATTACATATGCTCAAATGCAAAATTAAAATGAACTAATCTAAAATGCAACTATGATGCAAGATGAGACATAGAATGCAACTATGATGCAATATCTAAAGCTAAGATGTGAATGCAAAACAAAACATGATATGAAAACTAGCTATAAGACTCCAAGAATGCTCCAAGCTCCAATGATAAACCTGCATAATAACTCTACTTCAAATGTGGATGCAAAATTCAAGGCCCAAGGGTTGTATTTATAGCCTTTTCCAAGCATATAGTGAGGTGGCAATAATCAACGGTCCAGATCGAATAAGAAGAATGGATGGTGAAGATGAAGAGAATCAAGATGTTGTCCCCTTGACCAAAGACAACATGCCATGTGTGTGGAAGAATCTCTTGACCAATGGGAAACATGCCATTTGAATGGAAGATTCAAGTTTGTGAAGAGAAGACCATGTGCTTCCAAAATTGGTGGAAGTGTGGGAGGAATAAATCATGTGCTCCAAAAGTGGGTGGAAGTGTGGGAAGAATAAGTCATGTGCTCCAAAATTGTTGGAAGTGTGGGAGGAAATGAGCCATGTGCTTTTTGAAATGAGTTGAAGATAATTCTAATTAAAAATTAGAGTTATTTATTTTCACATGACCTTGGTGAGGTGGCACAAAAAGTTGTAGAAATGTGCTCTAATTCCTAATTGGATTTAGTGAAGATTAATTAAATAAAACAAGTTTAGGGAACCTTTTTTATTTAATTAATTTAGAAGAAAGTGTTTTAGATTTGAAGAGTTTAGAAAATGAACAATATAAATAAATCGAGCATTTATTTATATGTAGTTGGAGTATTAATCAAATAGCTAGTATTTAATTAATTAAAGTTGATGACCATTTTTAGGTGTATACACCTTTATCATTGATTTTTTGAATAATATCTTCTATTGTTGACCTTTTATGAGTAATTTATGGTTCTAGCACTTATTGACCACTACTAGTACTACTACCTATACCATTGCCACCAATAGCACTAGGTTCTCCACCATGTCCTAGATGTGATTGTATATGACCATTATGACCTAAGTTGTAACAAAATGAATTGTACCATCCACCCTTGTATTCCCTTGGGCTTGTTTATCAACTCCAATGCCTCAAAAATCACTAGGCCTTCTAAGGTCTACATGTGTTGCCACCCAAGCACTTTCTTGTCCTTTGGACCCTAAACCACCACCTTCATAACCCATTTTTTTATTATGGTTACCCTTGAAGTATATGCTTTGTGATATCACTCAAACTAGAGCTTTGTATGCATAGTATACACTAGGAATAGGATCCAAGGGTTTTTCATTTGGATATCATCATCATATTCATCATTAGTTACTTCAAAGGGATGCTTTGTATTCCACAAATTAATAAACTCATTATCTTTTGAGATCTCTTCAAAACCTATAGTATTTTTTGGATCACCTAGATCCTTCCTCATAGACCAAAAAATATTTTTTTTTGCTTGTGTACACTATGTTTGTCTACAAGCTACTCTTAGAGAATATGATATTTTAAAAAAACTAGATAATTGATCGATTGTTTTATAAAAAATTATTGTACCTCTTGGTTGACATCTCTACTACTCTATGTGGGTGCAATGCCACTATTTTTGCTAGAAATTGTTCAAAAGAAATACCTTTTCAACAATAGTTTTCTCCGTTATTGTTTTGACCTCATCCCAATAATTCTTGTTTTTCAATATTTCTAGTCAAGGTTTACTTTGATGTTGAATTCTACTTCTAGTATTATTATTGGACACAAGTCTTTCTCTAATGATGTCACATGGATCATACTACCAATGAGAATCAACGTCAAGTTTTTAAAAAATTAAAATTTTATGTTCCACAGTGATTTATTTTCTCTCGAATGTGAACCCTCCACATGAAAAAGGAAATGAAGGAAATACATGCTCTTCTTTTGCTAACTAACAAAATATATTTGATCTATAGTATCCATTTGTCATACATTTTCCAATTCAAAAACCCTCTTTGTCACATGTATTAGAATTTTGTAGGGCTCTAATCCTGATCCATAAAATCTTAACAAAATATATTCTTCCATGAAGTACCAATCATCCAATTATATTTTTTATCCTAGTTGAATACAATCTCTACAAGACTTGGGTAATCTAAGTACTAGAGTATTTATAATTTCTTGATACAATGGAGCTAAAAATTACTGTATAATTTATGATTGTAGTTCCTTTGATTATCATACATCCTTATCTTAGGGGTCCATCATATACTAGAACCACTCTTTTTGCCTCGTCATTTGTATAGGTTTGAGTCTAAATCTTGATGGTAGAAAAAAATCATTAAAATTCACTAAAAATAAATAGCACAAGTAGGTTGTGAACTTAAACGTCTTAGTGAAACCTCCTTTAATCATTAAAAATTATTTTTGCATGGATTCTACAATATGCTCAAAAAATCTATAGTTAATCTAGGTGGAGTACATAATAGATATTACATATAATTTAAATGAGGCTTGCATCTACTTCCCTAGTACTATCCAATCCAAGGAAAAACACTAGCTTGCAAAAAGTATCCTAAACCCATGGTTTAAAACTTTCAATTTTGTAAGGAGGCTTATGATTCTCTTTTAATATGTTACCACTCATTGTTATTTTTTTAAGAAAATATTTTTTGGAAATTTGAGGGGTTACTTCATAATCACTAGAATTTTTTTCTAGGTTAATATGGATGCTTTCAAAAGCTTCAGCTGAAAACCCCAATAGACTTCCAAATTCTTCCATAGTAATGAGTAACATTTCTTCATGGCTATTTTTTTTAACAATTTGTTTTCCATTATCATCATAATTATGTGTGCAAACCATGATAAATTTTGGGCAAGGGAAAACCTCAAGGAACATCATGTGTCGCAATCCAACCACCTACAATGTAGTGATACTACTAATTGCAAATTTTTTACTTTTATAGTTTGCATTTGAATTCCAACCTTATTCTCACATGTAAATATAAGTTATGAGTTAAGCCTACCATAGATTATATTATTATAAATATCATGGTATTTACTAGTAAAATATGGGGTTCTAAGCAGTCTGACATAGTCTAATTTTTATTTTCTTTGTCTTTCCTAATCACTATCTGATAGTGGTGGTCGACATGCTTGTAAACCCTCAACCTTAAACCCCAAGTTTGAAAAATTAAGAATTTATGTAATGTAGGATTCATAGCTTTCACTTACTTGAAATTTAAAATGTGTTGAAGACTTGGGTTGTTGGCAACATGATGATGTATAGATGATGTTGATGTATGGTGTGGAGAGATTGTTGAAGATTGATAAGCATGATAGTGTATGGTTTTGTCATTGATTACAACCCATTATAGAAATACAATAGTGTTGGTCCAGTGAAGACCAAACATTTTGCAAATTTTCCTAAGTCTCATTGTACATTTTTCAATGTTTAATGAACCAGTTTTGTGATCCGCATTGCTTCGCTATGAAGAATCTAGTCATGTGGCTTTGAGGTAATGTAGGTGTGAGTTGAAGGTATCTAAACCCAAAGATTCAAGCCTACATGTCTTCCGCAATTGAAGATAATGTTGACATAGTATCGGCTCTAGAAATGGCAGAGTTGTAGTTACAAAGTGTATATTAGAATACTCCACATTCAACCATAGATGAATATTTTGTTGTGTGTTTTTGGATTTCAGGAGTGTGTGTGTGTCCCAAGTGGAAAGTGTTGTGGTGGTCCACGTATCAAGTTGTGAGTGACAGTTGGTTCATTCATTGTTAACCAATTTTGTTATATGGTGCCAACCTAAAGATTTTAGGGTTGTGTGGAGTTGAAGAATGTAAGGAGTGGATTTATGGGAGTAATTATAGGTTATTCCAACCTATTTTGGATGTGTACACATTTTGGCTTATTCTACAAGGCGTAAGTGTTAATTTTTTTGGTTGAAAAGTTATGAGGATGCACGATACATCTAAAATTTGTTGAGAAATGGTGCCTCAAACATACTGGTGTTCAGGGCTCTGCATTGTCAAATAGATAGTTGAATATCGACAGGACAGAGTCACTAGTCTGACAAAATCCCGATGGAGGGTGTTACATTGGTGGTATGGAGAAGTATTATCAATGAGACATGTATATATCGAAGGGATTTCCTTAGTAGTCTCCTCGACACTCCAATGAGTCTCCTATCAGAGTGACTTAACGTTGTCGCTAGGACATTGGATCATGTCTCTTTTACATGCCGATGGAAGGTGGGGACTCTTGTTGGTGGGACTTTGTGACTTCAGTGGGACTCTAAAGCCTGTCTCCTTGATGGTCTGATGGAGCAGTATCAGGGTGACTTTGTTGCAAGTATGAGCTAGTCTAGTGGTGTTATCATTAATGTTGTCATTGATGTCAACACAGTTCAGTATGTTGCAGATTGTACATGTATAGCTAAGATGTTGCTGAGATGTTGTGAGTACATGGATTTATCTTTATGTCATTGCAGATGTGTTGTGTTGATGAGTTTCCAAGTGCTTTTGAGAAAATTAATAAAGAAGAGAAGTCAGAGTGATGAATGTGTTTAGAATGTGCTCTGGTATGTGCTCCATGTTTCTCCTATGTTGATCCTATGCTTGTGCGGATATGAAGATTTGATAATGGTGATCTTGTGGTGATATATCCTAAGTTTTAGCTTCTAGTGTGATAGTACATGAAATTTACGTTCATCGATGTGTGAATTGTTTTGGAAGAGTTGATCTTCTGTGGACTGAGAGAAATGTTTCTGATCCACAGTCCTCTACTATTTTGTTTTAGATTTTGCAGATCTAGGGTATGTCTTGAGATGGTGTTCTCTGGGTTTTGGAAAAGAAGGTTGAAGTTTGGTGATCCAGAAGTCATGTTTCAGTGTTTCAGTATGGGTTTGCACAGTCTAGATGAACTGGTGAAAGGTGTTCAAAGTTTGAAGCATATTGCATTTGATGTGGATATATCTGAAGAAATATGAGATGTATTCTTGTGCATAATGAAGCGTGTTGTGGAGTCTATGTGTCATCTTCTTGTTGGGAAGCATATACATCAATGTTCATTTGTGTTTTTATTAGGTTTGGCCGACCTGGTGTTTACACTTCATTCGAATAATAAAATTAAATTGAGGAAGCATGTGGATGATCCGAGACATTATTTTTGGTCTTGGTTAAATGTTTTATTGGTCCACTCTCATTCCTTTCCACCATGGGAATGTTGAGTTTTCAACCTAATTTGAATTTATGAAATGAGGTATTTGTGGCCGATCTTGGAGAAAGTTTCTAAGGTTGAGGATGGTATAAAACCAAGTCGAATTGTGAAGAATTGTATGACAGTGTGATGCAAAGTGATGAAAGTGAGCCACAAATCATAAGAGCAGAAGTGTGTGTGTGAGTGAGTTGAGACAACAATACTTCATTGTGTTGGATTCCTAAAGGCAGTGAGCTAAAGGTTTCTACAATCCTTATTCAAAGATGCAGATGTGTGTTAATTTTTGTGGTGGATCTTTTGTTCTCTTTTGTATATGTAGGCAGTGAGCCTCCCTATTGGATAGTGAGTCCTTTTTGTAGGCAGTGAGCCTTTATACTTGGACAGTGAGTCCTCTTTTGGGTAGTGAGCCTCTGTATTCAATTTTATAATATATTATATTGTGAGTTAACCCTCACCGTGGTTTTTCCCTTATTGGGTTTTCCACATAAAAATCTAGTGTTCATTGTGTTGATTTACTTTTTGTTATTTGTGTTTCATGCTCTTAATAACAGAATAGTGTGGTTGTGGAATTGATAAGTGTTGAAGTCTTAAGTTTGTATTTTGTGACAACTAATTCACCCCCCTCCCAGTTGTCTTACGCCTGTTTAAAAAACTTGTCGTTATCAATGAGACTCAGAGTCATGTCTCCTCGATACTCCAATAAGACTATTTTGGCATTATGTTCCATCAGCGGGAGTTGATCATTTAAGTGGGACTTTGTCTTGAGTCTCCTTGATGGCTCGATGAAGCAAATAAAGGAACCTTATCAGAGGGACTTCATGATATCGAAGGGACCCTGGGTTAAGTCCCTTCGATAGGGCGTTAAACTGATGGATGTGGGGACCACTTGGAGCGGTAAAGCAAATATTGAAGGGGAATCCTGATATCGAAGGGAGATGATATGCAATCTCCTCGATAGGGCGATGTATTGATTCTTGCTCATGGGTGTCTTGGTGGGACCCAATCGGTGTCGAGTTGGAAAGTGGTAATTGGTTGGCTGGTTGACTTGGCAGGTGTTGTGGACATCGAATTGGCTTGGTGATTTCTAAGGGAGTGTGAATGAAGTCTCTTCGATGGTTTGATGTAGCAGACAGCTAGACGATCTACTATAGTTTCTCATTAGAAGGTGAATCGAACTAGTTGTGTACAGTTGCATACGAGAATGGAATTGATTAGTTTCCTAGCTGGCTTGGAATGCAAAATGAATGTTGGATTAATATGGAGTGTTCTAGAAATATTCGGTGGGGCTCTCTCTCTCGATGTGAATCTGCTTTGTATACTGAGAGTATTGTAATAGTGTGAATATTGTAATATGAGAGGTTGATCAGAGAAATGAAGAAAGTCAAGAGAGAGATGGTAGAGAGAGGAGGTTGAACAGGGTTATGCTGTCAGATTCTCTCCAGAATGGAACAAGATGTAAATCTCCTATAAAGTCTTAGAGCCTATAATTGTGATTGTCACTATTCTTTTCTTGTTGAATAATACAATGGTGATATGGGTTTTTGGAGTGTGGGGTTTTTTACCTGAAAGGGTTTTCCCCACGTAAATCTTGTGTGTTCATGTTGTCTTTTTTATCTTTCATGGTAGTTGGTTATGTTTGTTGAATTTGTTAATGGTGTTGTTGGAACTGGTTTAATTAACATTAACTTTTCTCTAAGGTTCAATGTGGGAAATGAACTATGTCTGATTCCACTTTGTGGCATAGTAGTATGTGTCTTTGAGGCAATCTAAGAAAATAAAAGCTATCGAAGGCACTACTGATCTTAGATGTTTCTTTCTGAGATGATTTAAATTTCCCAACAAGTGGTATTACAGCTATATTTTTGAATTTGTTTGTTCCTGGTGTTTCTAGTTCTCGGTATTCCTTCTGTGAAGATTTCTTAGTGTGGAAGGTTTGAGGAAATCTGAAGGAATCAACTGATGAATTGATCCTTTGGTGAGAAGAAATTCTTGCTCTTTTGTTTGAGTTTCAAGAGACAACACACAATATGAAGGATGGAGAAGATGGAGAAACTTGAGTTGGTCATATTGAAATGATGTGACCTGAAGCTTGTGAGTTGGCAGTGGTATAATCCTAATGCATGGGGTGGAATATTTTTCTTTGTGATTGTGTTGCAAAAAAGCCTCCATATTGGGTGCCTATGTGAGAGGCTCCTTGATGATATGGAGAAGCTTGGGTTTCTTTTCAGTCATGGAGAAATGTGCTTATGATGGGTGTTTTTCTTTGTATTGGAAGGCATATTTTTTTGTTACCCTGATTGCCAGTAGGATATGGAGTTGATAATTGGATGATCTGGAAGCTTTTGAAATAACTTATCTCTCTTGGATGCATGTGCATGTTGGTGGTTGTGGAGTTGGCCTGGAATTGGCCTGGAGTTCCTGAACTACTTCTTCCTTTTATGAATTTTTTGTACTTGCATGGCTTTGTGGTTTTACAGGTTTTACACGCTCAAGAAAAAACTTTTGGTTTTGTGGAGCTGTTGTTAAACTATTTTCTAGACCCTGGATTTTGGGGCGTTGCTGATGAGATAGTTGCAGTTCTGCATGCATGCTTTGTGCATGATGTGAGAAGGTTTGTTTCTTTCTTTGCATGGGAGTGTTGGTAAGTGATTTATCACTCAAAATTTCTATGGTGGTTCTTGTTGGTTCCTTGACTATGATGCTCATTGTGGACATGATTGGAAAATCAGATTTGAACTTGATCTGGTGTTTAAGTCATGTTGTCTACGTGGTTATTCTTTTTGAGATCTCAATTTTGTAGTTTCCAGTGCAATGATGGGTTTTCATGTTACATTGATCGGATCTACGAGTTGTGCAATTTTGTGGGTTGTCTTTACCTACATGTTTGTTGTGGGATAACTCATGAGTGGACTATCTATATCTGCAAAATCTGATTATGTGATGGTGTAGACTTGTTAGCTGGCCTTGTCTGTGGTCACTTATACTTTGGTGTGGTTGTTTTGAGATGAGAGGATGGATGGTGTTGAGTACCTAAATAGTCAATTATAGGAATCTAAAGCATGAGTATCACGATGTCATGGATAGCTTGGGTACCCTAATTTGTGTAAGCTTTTAACATTGATGGTATTTTCTACTTGGTTTTGTTGTCAAATGGATATGTTAATGAGTGGACCTGGAATATTTTTAGTATAGAATATGTTTAACCATGTGCTTGGAAAGCTCAGTTATCACAGTTTAATGGGAGCTTTAGTAGTGACTGTGTATTCATCACTATGTGGTGAAATATCTTCTTTAGTGTTGTAGATGTTACTAGGAGGAGCTCTTAGATCTTGCTACTGTAGAAGAGCTCTTTCGCATTTGCATGGATGCTATTTGGAGATGGCTCATCTTCATGATATTGAAGATGTGAAACATCTTGGAGCCATGGAGGACTCTTGTGAGTTTTTTGGTCAAGGTGTTGGTGATGCTTGACAGGTGATGTTGGTTTAAAAGCTTGTTTGTTTTATGTCATGGTATACTCTTGTTTGTGGATTAGAGTTTTGGCATAATTTTTCCTTCTTGATACCATGTTATGTTCACCTTTGGCATGGGATCTCCTAAGGGGGATGGTAAGATCATGATGTCATGATAAGTTCCTGGTTCAGATGATTGGAGCTTTGACAGTGGTCTGGTAATTATCTATGTTTTGGGCACATTGATTATATGCTTGAGAACTTCATGATAGTACAATGATGCAATTTGGAGTTTAGCATGGAGTGGTTGTTATTAGGTGCTTATGGATACATGGAGAATAAGGTGAGGTTGTAATTATCTTGAGATGAGAAAAGTATACTGAGATGGTTAATCTTGGTGAGATTTCAACAGAAAGTATGAGGAGCCTACACCTTGGTTGGATGTGAGTTCAACAGAGACCAATGAGGAGATTTCTCTTAGAGAAGCAATGAGGACTCAGTTACCCTGGAGGAGCATTCTCATTCCCCACTCTTGTTCTACTCAGGAGATTATCATTTGAAAGGTATTGCCCATTATTGATTTTAGATGTGTTATGTTCATGCTTTGATTCTCATGGAATGAGTTGATTCATGATGATTGGTTTTGGATACTCATTTGAGGATTGGTTTAGCATGTGTCTATATGTTGTTTCTTTCATAGATATGGATCTCGAGCTTTGTAGTTAGTTATGAAGGATTCATTTGAAGGATGTTTGGCATGGTCATCTCCTTGCATATTTTTCATGTATTTTTTGAAGGGCTATAAGGAGATGGTTTTATGGGTTGTTTTCCTAAGGTGGAAAATGGAAGAGTTTGATCTTCTTGGAGAAGCTTACATCCATATAAGTATGTATATATATGTTGTATTTTATCTTGAAGGATTTGGTGTTGTTATGTTTTTCTCTTTGGGGTGTTGTGGAGGAGATCTTACTTGGCATAGTTGGCATTTGGAGGTGTGTGTAGGAGATTTTCTACAGGTACATTATGTGCAATTTTTTCTGTCTTTGGTCTTGGTTGTCTTCTGGATGTTTGGTTTCACATTACATTGGTTTGAAGTTTAGTCAAAGCTATAGTGATCACTAGCTTGTGGTCATGTGTTTCACTCATGTTCTTAGGCGATGACATGGAGGTTCTTTATCTCTTTCCTTTGTTGAGTGTGAAGAACTTGGAAGAGTTGTGCAAACCTGTGGTGAGAGTTGTTCTTATAGGTTGTTAGTTTACAGATTGTGCATATCATTGTGGATGATTCCTTGGTACTACATGATATAGTTTACACTTCTATATGATACTATTGGTAGACTTGTTATGTTTTCGATCTTTCAAATTTGAAATTACCCATGCAGTGGGAGTTCCTAGATGTGTTTGGTCTTCTTCATCCGGTTGGCACATTGAGCTTGTTTTTGTTAAAAGGTGCAAGATAATTGAGAGGGGGGTGAATCAGTTGTCACCAGATTCAAACTCAAAACTCAAAACACTTATCAACTTCACAACCACACAATTCTATTATTAAGTATGAAGATGCAATGCAGATAACAAAAAGAAAATCAATACAATGAACACCAGATTTTACATGGAAAACCAAATGAGGAAAAAACTATGGTGAGGATTAACCCACAATATAAAGTAATAGAAAAAACTGAATACAAGAGGCTCACTACCCAGATACAAAGGCTCACTGCCTACACATATGACTCACTATCCAAAAAGGAGGTTCACTACCTACAAAAAGGATTACAAAACAAAATTGGCTTCACAACCGAAATGAACTGATAAGAGTGCACCTAACAAGTGTTGATACAATTTTGGTGATGCTCAATAGACTGACTTAACAAAATTCATCATTTTCTCAATTCTTCACATTCGCATAAAAAAATGCAATTTGTCTCTCACCACAATCTTCAAAACTGTCTGACATATATATATGATCCATCCACAAGCATCAATTAGGTTGGCCTAATTGGATGCAATCCTTATTTACCAAAAATAACAACTTTCAGCTTCAAGCATTCACAAAATATTTCCAAACAATAAATCAAAACATGTAGCACACTACATCATGTCGACATAGACCTAAGATAGGTCACACATATGTCCGCATAATAAAAGTAATTCACCATAACACCAATTATCCATGAGGTTGACCAAAGATGGGCTTAATAGAATGTAACCAACATAATAACGCCAATACACCATATGAGCGCCTACACTAAGCATACATGCTTCCAACGTTCATAAACTATTTCCCAAAACTGCAATCAACAACAATCAACCATGAAGGATTGCAGACCAAAATAATGAAGGATGTAGACTATATACCAATTCAGATACTGGACCAAAATACTGGATCAAACAATGACTTAGTTCTTGCAGACGCAACCCATTAAACATGGTGACATCAATGACAACAAAAACTGTATAGTTAGCCATTCTTCCAATAATCTCCCCCTTTGTCATTGATGGCAATATGTGCCACAATATTCTCTCCCCCTATCATGAGTATTCTTTCCCTTTTTTTACTCCTCTCTCCCCCTTTGAAATCAATGGAAAAGGGCGACCAAAAATAGGATGTAAACATATGTGCATGGTAACATTGCATATACAAAGGAATTCCAACTCCCCATTTCAAACATTCAAGTGAAAATAACACTCTTTACATGAAATATTTTATTGTACCTATCTCTTATGATCAGAAGAATACTTTTCCAAGAAAGCACAGCTGAATTCATCCTTGCACTCATACCATCAGACAAAGATAAATGCGTAAAAGAGGATGTTTGGTCTGAGGATAGACATTGTTGTTCACAATCTTCTGCATCAGAGAGTATTCCAAAGAGATGATCCAACCGGACCTCAACAATTTCTTTAACCAACCAAAAGGTTTTAACCAAGTCTTCTCTTTTCCTCTAAGCAATCAACAACTCCAGTTGCAATTCACCAACACTTATTCTCTATTTTCCATTTTTGTCTTTGAATAAATCAAAACTCTTTCCAATATAATTTATCTTAGATTCAATGACTTCAATTCTGCTTCTGAAATTTTCAACAATTGTAGGCCACTGGAGACAATACTTGTGCATTTCAATTATTTCCTTGATGCATTCTCTTATCTCATTAATATGTTTAGATAACACTTGTTTGGATTTGGCACATCTTCTCTCAATCATATCTTCAAACTTATGACCTCCAGGTCCTTCCAACAATGTTCTTTCTTCAA
Organism: Sequoia sempervirens; assembly: GCA_007258455.2. NCBI lineage: Eukaryota > Viridiplantae > Streptophyta > Pinopsida > Cupressales > Cupressaceae > Sequoia > Sequoia sempervirens. Next base: position 20,873 of record VDFB02128381.1, on the reverse strand, counting down.
TAATCTCTACTAGATCGTCCGATAATGAGTTAGACGCATCTGAGACTGAAATACCCCTATTGAGCAGATAGTCAACCAGTGCATTATCAATCTTAAGTCTCTTGATCAGAGAGCATGAACTCCACATTTCACCAACCTTCTTCATCTCACCTCTATCTAATGTCATCTATATACCTTTTGAATCAAAGGAGTCAGATCCATCTATAGAAATTCTTCCTCATTCTTCTTTTCTTTCGAGATAGTGATAACATCTTTTGTGATAGTTTTTCTCCTTTTAGATACCAGAGGGGATTCACCAATGACAAATTCCAATTCTTTCTTTCCAGAAGAGGAACCCTCTTCAAACTAACTAGGCACTAACATACTGGAGCACAAATTCATCTTCATGGATGCGAAATAGGTTCTACAAACACTTACATGTTCCAGGTCATCAATTCCAAATACATGTAAACTTGTTTTCTGATAGGAATGCCAGATTCCCACTTAGCATTCTCTCTTCCCAGTAGCAAGCTCAAAAATTAAAATATCAAACATATGAGAAAAGACACAAAATGAAAAGGATAATCCTCGACCAACAACATTCTGACATTCTCAATTAGGTTTTCCAATAATAAGCTACACAAATCAAATTGCTTGTTTTCCTTAACCATCATGTGTGCAAGATATATAACAATAGCCGAAGTCGAACCTTCATGATTTTTGAAATAGATTTTATAAGAGATGTTGTATGCAACATACCTTACAACAGGATCGACAATAGTATTTATCAATAGAGCTCTAGGGTCTTTGTCAATACCAACAAGTTCCTCCACATCTTTGTATTTCATGGTTTTCTTCCTAGGGAGGTCCTTGATACTGCATAAACTAGTAATAGCTTTGATTGCTTCCTTCGTGATTTGATAGGGTTTTTCCAAAATAATGCTATTGTCCTTGAATCGAATTAACAAGAACAAGATAGATTCTTTGTCTACCAACCAGGGAAATTCTCCCCATAAATCCATACCTAGGGTTTTTATGCTCTGCAATTCATTTTTCTTCAACCCTAATTCCAATTCCTTCATCTTCCTATGATCAAATTCTTTCAATTCAACACCCTTCAACTTCAACGGAATATTGCCACACGATCCTCTATCCATCGTCGTGCTTATCTTTCTTGAATTCGTTATTGTTCAATTGAAACTTCTTCCTTTTCCCTTCTTCCCCTTTGTAAACTGAGAAATCATTTCTAATTATCCATAATGATTCCTTCAGAGTACCTCATAATTGCTCCAAATCGCTTCAAGATTGCTCCAAGTCATTTTTCAAACTCTTCGATTGCACAAATGATTAGAAAGACTTGTGAATTTTACTTTATACACTATCAGTTTTCCCTAATTCACATTAAATACGACAGTCTTTAAAAAGCTGATAAAATCCCCATTTCTCTGCACTGAGAACACTAAACCAATCTGCAAAAGAACATGCCTATGATTTTTCTTTTGGTTTTTTTTACATAACCTTTGTCCACTCATTCTTTACAACATATCTTCATGCCAACATCTGACATGCCATACATCCAAGGGTTTTGTGCAATTTTTCTTTTAATGCTCTCCCTAAGACCATGTTAGGTCTAATTCTCAGAGGAATTGTCTGCATTGGATGAGGGCACAAACACATATGTCATCTCTGAATCTTCTTCTTTCTTCCTCCATATCTTATTCATTTCTTGCTTCACCTCATCCTTGTCAATTTTCTTCACTGGCTCGTTCTTCTCTATCAGAGCAAACTACTTTAACTTCTTACTTTTGCAAACTCTTGAGATATGTTCGAGTTTGTTGCAATTATAACAAACAACACTTTTCTGATTTTTCTGACCTCCATTAACCCTTGATCTACATTTATTTGCTTTGTTTCCAAACTTGTTATATGTATAGCAATAGCCATCAAAAGATTGATTCATTATGCCTCCATTAAACCTATTCATCATCACTTGACTAATCATTCTCACCCAAGATCTACATTTAGTGGCTTTATGTCCAAATTTTTTGCATGAAAAACATTGTCCAGGGAAGGAACCAAGAAACTGATTCATTCTACTCCTACACTCTATTGCCCTGTGACCAAATTTAGCACATGAAAAGAAGACACCATTGAAAGATGTATACCTTTGAGCATTTGGTTGTCTGACACGTGGTCTTCTAGCAAATTTTCTTGAATTTCCTTTCTGCTTCCCTTTGTCTTGAGTCTTTTGATTATCCTTTGAGCTATCACCTATTTCATTTCCCAAGCCACCTTTGTTTTTACTTGCTTTATGTCCTACAATCAACTCATCAAGCTTGTCAGAGCTAGATTTGAAATTGTTTTCACAAAGTTTTTCTTTCTCCAATTCTAATTTCAAGTTCACCACCTCTTGTTCAAGTCTAGTGTATTCATTAGTCTTGCTTTGCACCATTGTATTCAAACATTCTTCAATTCTCTTCTTCTCTTCCACTAGCACTTTCAATCCGATGATCTCTTGTTTATGTTGCTCACTCACTTCTCTATGTCTATCTTTGAATTTATTCAATTGCTCTTTCAATTTTTGGACACATTCATTTGCCTCATCAATATTTTCTTTCAAATCTCTATTTTCATTTTCAGCCTTGTCAAGATCTTCAAGTATAGCCCAAAGTTCTTCTTTATCATCCATTTGTTCAACTTTCAGGATCCTCCTCAAGTGGTTAAGCTCTTCACTAAGGAACCAAAGCTCTGATACCAATTTTTAAAAGGCGCAAAACTACTAAGAGGGGGGGTGAATCAGTTGTCACCAAATTCAAACTCAAAACTCAAAACATTTATCAACTTCACAACCACACAATTATGTTATTAAGTATGAACATGCAATGCAGATAATAGAAAATAAAATCAACACAATGAACCTCAGATTTTATGTGGAAAACCCAATGAGGGAAAAACTATGGTGAGGATTACCTTAGAATATAAAGTAATAGCAAAAACAAAATACAAGAGGATCACTGCCTAGATACAAAGGCTCACTGCCTACAGATAGGACTCATTGTCCAAAAAGGAGGCTCACTGCCTATAGAAAGGATTACAAAAAAAAATTGGCTTCATAGCCAAAATGAACTTATAAGAGTGCACCTAACAAGTGTTGATATAGTTCTGGTGATGCTCAATAGACTGACTTAACACACTTCATCATTTTCGCACTTCTTCATATTCGCATCAAAAAAATGCAATTCGTCTCTCACCACAATCTTCAAAATTGTCTGACATATATATCTGATCCATCCACAAGCATCAATTAGGTCGGCCTAATTAGATGCAATCCTTATTTACCAAAAATACCAATTGTTGGCTTCAAGTATTCACAAAATCTTTCCAAACAATAAATCAAAACATGTAGCACACTACATCGTGTCGGCATAGACCTAAGATAGGTCACACATATGTCTGCATAACAAAATTAATTCACCATAACACCAATTATCCATGAGGTCAGCTAGAGATAGGCTTAATAGCAAAATGTAACCAACAAAATAACATTGATACACCATATGAGTGCCTGTGCACAAGAGATTCTGAACATACATGCTTCCAACGTTCATAAATTATTTCCCAAAACTGCAAGCAACAACAATTAACCACATAGGATTGCAGACCAAAATACCAGAGGATGTAGACTTTATACCAGTTCAGATACCCAACCAAAATACCAAATCAAACAATGACTTAGTTCTTGCAATCACAACCCATATAACATGGTGACATCGATGACAACAAAAATTGTATAGTTAGCCATTCTTCTTCATTCTTCCAACAGTTTTTGTAGTTGATGGGTTGGCTATGAAGGTGACATGAGTTTGCTAATGTGGATACCTTTGAGTTATGTGTGATTGGATAGATTAGCACTTGTTGTGTGGGCTATTTTTAGTCACGTGGGTTTGATCAATTGGATGGAAGCAGTCAATTTTCTAGTTGTTTTTCTAGAGAATGTCTTCATGGTTGTGTTCAAGTTGAAGCTTTAAAGTTGATGTTATGATGCTTCTATATAGCTTGTGAGCACAGTGGAGTGGAGGCAGTGTGTTGAAGCCCTTGTCGTCAATTGGTTATGTTGTTGGTGTCTCATATTAGACTAGTGCATATACACCATGGCGTGTTCTTTTTCTTTAGAGGATGGTTGGAATTGTTGCTTGAGATGGTGGACATTATAGATGTTGTTGTAGGTGTCTTGGGTGATAGAGAGGATTCATGCATTTATTGGTAGGCAGTACGTTCTTCAGCAAGTGGGAGAATGTTGAGAAATGATGCCTCAAACGTACTGGTGTTCAATCCTCTACATTGTCGAATAGACAATTGAATATCATCGGGACAAAGTTACTAATCTGAACGAAATCCCGATGGAGGGTGTTCCATTGGAAGTATGGAGAAGTATTATTGACGAGACATGTATACATTGAAGGGATTTCCTTAGTAGTCTCCTCAATACTTTGATGAGTCTCCTATCAAAGTGACTTAACATTGTCACTGGGACATTGGATCATGTCTCTTAGACATGCTGATGGAAGGTGGGGACTCTTGTCAATGGGACTTTGTGACTCCAGTAGGACTCTAAATCTTGTCTCCTCGATGGTCCAATGGAGCAGTATCAAGGTGACTTGTCATTATCGATGAGACTCAGAGTCATATCTCCTTGATACTAATAAGACTATTTTGGTGTTATGTTCCATCAACGGGAGTTGATCATTTCAGTGGGACTCTATCTTGAGTCTCCTTGATGGCTTGATGGAGTGTATAAAGGAATCCTATCGAAGGGACCTCATGATATCGAAGGGACCCTGGGTTAAGTCCCTTCAACATGCCGATAAGCCGATGGATGTGGGGACCACTTAGAGCGGTAAAGCGAATATTGAAGGGACATCCTGATATCAGAGGGAGATGATATACAATCTCCTCGATAGGGTGATGTATTGATTCTTGCTTGTGGGTGTCTTGGTGGGACCCAATTGGTGTCAAGCTGGAAGGTGGTAATTGGTTGGCCAGTTGACTTGGCAGGTGCTATGGAGATCAAAGTGACTTGGTGATTTCAAAGGGAGTGTGAATGAAGTCTCTTCGATGGTCCAATATAGCAGACAGTTAGACCGTTTATTGTAGTTTCTCTTTAGAAGGTGAATCAAATCAGTTGTGTATAGTTGCATATGAGAATTGAATTGATTAGTTTCCTGGCTGGCCTGGAATGCAGAACGAATGTTGGATTAATATGGAGCATTCTGGAAATATTTAGTGGGGCTCTCTTTCTCTTAGTAGTTTGATTGGGAAATCTCTCTCTCGATGTGAATCTTCTTTGTGTAGTGTAAGAGTATTGTAACAGTGTGAAGATTGTAATGGACTAAGAGGTTGATTAGAGAAATGTAGAAAGTCGAGAGAGAGAGACAATAAAGAGAGGAGGTTGAAGTGGGTTATGCTGCCAGATTCTCTCCAGAATGGAACAAGATGTAAGTATCCTATAAAGGCTTAGAGCCTGTAATTGTATTTGTAACTATACTTTTGTTGTTGAATAATACAATGGTGATCTGGGCTTTTAGAGTGTGGGGTTTTTTACACGAAAGGGTTTTCCCCACGTAAATCTTGTGTGTTCATGTTGTCTATTTCATCTTTCATGGTAGTTGGTTCTATTTGCTAAATCTGTTAATGGTGTTGTTGGAACTTGATTAATTAGCATTAACTTTTCTCTAAGTTTCAATGTGGGAAATTAACTATGTTTGATTCCACTTTGTGGCATATTAGTACATGTATTTGAGGCAATCTAAGAAAATAAAAGCTACCGAGGGCACTACTGATCTTAGATGTTTCTTTCTAAGATGATTAAATTTCTTAACAAAATTTAGTGCATGTGAACCACTATGTGCTTGGTCTACAAATGATCCAGGTCAAGTTTTTTGAAACTTAAATTACTCTGGTTGTCACAAAAGATGATTGAATTTTATCTAAATTGAATACAAAATTTAATGAGAATATTTTTAAGCATACCCTTAATGATTGAATTTATAGCCCCTAATACTTAACCTCAATGGAAGATAGAGCAATGGATAAATACTTCTTACTTGACCGAAAAATAGGGCCAAAAATAAGAGGAAAATTGCAACCTAAAGCGAATTTATGATCATAAGAATTTCTAACCAAATCTAAATGTATATATCACATTAAGTTAATATCAATGCACATTTCATAGTGAATCTCAAAACTATAAGTACCCTAAATGTACTAGAGAATCCACTTGGTTGCCTTCCAATGGAGCTCATGAGGTTCTTATATAAAGAAAGAGGCAATGACTATAACATATAAAATATTGGGCCTTGTGTTAGTCAAATAAGTAATCTCCCAATAGGATTTTGATACAAAGTATTTCCAACAATAGGTGAAGAGAATTGAGCCTCAAGTTTGACTCTAAAAAGGAAGGAAGTTAGAGCAGGATTGCAATCATCCATGTGAATTTGTGAGAGAAAAGATAGAGCATACTTGGACTATGTAATAGTGATCCCAAAAGTGGACTAAGATATCTCAATCCTAATAAATGAATATAATAAACCCGATTTGGTCATCAAAATCCTATAATGAAGGGTAGTTTCCACTACTGCAATGAATGAAAAATAAGTCCTTGTGATCAATAGGTCATCAACATAGAGAATCATAAAAATAATAAATCATACTACTACATTATGTAAAAATTTAAATTAAAATAGCAACAAGAAACTTAACTGTGAGAAGGACGAAATCTATATTGGCATACCAAGTCTAAGGGTCTTATTTGAGACTATAGATAGATTTCCTAAGTTTGCAAACTAAAGAATAATATTAAATAAATCTATATGGCTTCTCTATATATATCTCCTCCTCATGGTCTTTGTGAATAAAAAAACTCTTCACATCCATATGGTGAACCTCCCATTAATGTGCTATAGTGATGGAAAATGTGAATTGAATGGAATTCATATTTGTAATAGGTGCAAAGGTCTTAGAGTAATCAACACTAGAAGCCTAGGAAAAACCTTGTATAACTAACTATGCCTTATTCTTATCCACTATCCTATTTTTTTGTAAATTTTGTCCAATACATCCACTTACATTTGATCAAAATTCCTTCCCTTAAAACTGTAAGAAAAATCTCAATTGGTTCCTAATCAAGGAACTATGCTCCTCCTCCTATAGAAACATCTCACTCAAGAATGCCTAATGCCTGTCAAAAGGATTGTGGATCAAAGGTAGTAGCAATGGATACTTTTGGAGATCTCTAAAAATGTGAACACGTCCACCTAGCATTTGATGGATCCCTAATCCAATCACCTATAGCCTACAACTTTTAATGATCCCAAAGTGGATTTGAAGTCAAAGAGCTTAGAGGATAATCATCAACCTTCTAAAGATGAATAGGATAGGAAGGGGTTGAATCTTCATCATCACTATTAGCAATTGAAGTGGAGAAAGAATATTCCTCATCATCCAAAATCTACCTAAGTGTATCTAAATCCTTAGAATATATGTTATCAATTCCAAGTGAATCCAAATGTGAATGTAGGAGGTGTAGAAGTGACTAGAGTGGAACTCAAAAAACCCTCTTCAAAATGAACACTTAATCAATAATTTGTGTGTAGTAGAGTGAAGCTACTGATAACCCTTAACACCATTTGGATATCTTACAAATATACAAGTATTCCTCTATATATTCATGGAATTACATTTCTCTACAAGAATTTAGGTGCATGAAGGAGAACCAAAATAATTAAAGTGATTAACTATTGGTTTTTGACCACTCCAAGCTTCAAAAGGAGTGATTCCTTTCAAGGTTTAATGAGGAATGTGGCTCTAGATATAACAAGCACAGTTTATGGACTTTTTGCAATATTGAGATGTAAGAGATATAGAGTGTATCATACAGTTCATCATTTCTTTCAAAGACTCATTCTTCTATTTTACCATGTCATTTTGTTGAGGATTATATGTGTTAGGATTTATCAAGGGGAATGAGGAATTAAATTATCAATTAAATGCAAATTTTAAACCAACATAATAGAGAAATGGAAATTGACAGATGTGAGACAACAACAATTTAGCGTGGTTCACCCTTTACTAAGCTACATCCACAAACAACAATAGTCCAATTTTATTCAAATTTCTAGTGATACAAATTACAATTAACTTGCAACAAATAGCTACAACATGAAACAACAAATATGCATGATTCTACTACTCAAAATTCCCACACGTGTTGTGCTACATGTGTCTATCACAAAATCGTGACTCCCTCAAACTCTCTCACACATGCCTTGCTACAAGTTACAACTTCTCATGTGAATTTCCAACTCATTAAACACCCACAACAATAAATTGTTAATTATCTCTGGCAATTCCAAGTCAGTTTTTAACTGAATTTCAATAGGAATATACAGTGAATTTATTTATTAAAAAAATTTGGCCACTCCACCCCCTACACTCCCTCGTTAATTAATTTGGGGGAAACTGCACCAAACAAAGTGGCCAAAATTTAAACTCCAAAGGTTGATCAGGGTCCACAAACCAACAATATGAAACTATGCACTACAAATTAATCCCCTTTGTCGCACAAAATTTCTCAAAATGATGAATGAAATACTCACCACTATTATCAATGTGCAAAACCTTGATGGTTTTCCTTGACCATTTCTCTACAAAAGTTTTGAAATCCTAGAAGTGCTCAAAGACCTTATACTTCTACTTAATAAATCACACAACAAAGTATACCTAAAATAATCAACAATACATAACAATATCTATGTCTGGCCCTATTGAAGAAAGCATATGAAAATGTACCAACCAAATCACTATAAAACAACTTGAGTATCGGTGAAGCTCTTGATGCTTTTACTTTGTCAAACTTATCTTCAAGATTCTTACAAAGGATACATCCCTAACAAACACCATTGGAAAAGTGAACAAAAGGAAACCCTATAACCATTCTATGTTGGTTGAGTTAATACAAGTAGTGGTAGTTAAGATGACCAAACCACTCATGCCACAAATTTCTCACCCCATCAAAATGAGTGACCAAAATAGTTGGAGTAATAGTAATGAAGTGATAAAAATTTGATACTAATGATATACTCTCCCCACTATAATTATAGAACCATTGTGCATCTTAGTAATAACTGCTAAATTTTGAGTGAACTCAACTTGCTTGCTTGAACCTATGTGAGCGATGTGATAAATTAATAAAAGATTAGTTGAAAATAGAAGGATCACACAAAAAAATTATAAAATGTGTCATTTCCTAAAAAATTAAAATAAAAAAAATAACCCTCTCCACACATCAATAGGAGCGTCATCACCCATCAATAAATTTAGGATAAAATAAGGCTCCAAATATATGAAATCATTTCAAGGTGAAGCCATGAGGTGTGAAGCACTCACATCAAGGACCTTAGTGAATGGTTTAGAAGAAATTTTTATGAAGGCCTTTTCCTTCTCTTTCCCCTTATTGGACCTCTCATGTGAACTCTACTTTATTTAATCAAGGGCTCATATTAATCTTCTCTAGAAAGTGTGTCAAGATATCTATCTATTTCTTCAAATATTTTTATTCATCATGACCATGACCACGTGTTTTAGAAAAGGAACATTTGACCTTCTTAAGATTGTCACCTTTTGAAAAAGATAAAGATCATTAGCTACTTTTGAGACAACTAATAGATGATCCTTTTTGTCCTTGTCATTTTGTTTCTTATCCTTATTACCTCAATCTTTTTATTCTTTTGTGCCTTATTTGACAACTAGGGCATATGAATTAGAGGATTTAGAGAGTTCCGATGTAGATGAACTTATCATTTTCCTTAGTGAGAGAGATGGTAAAGTCATCAAAGATGGCAAGGCGAATTGAGTACTAAGAGCACTCTATGGCATAAAAGGAAGAAACAAACATTAAATAATTAGAATTGAGATTATAGAGAATACGCAAGACCAATTGTTTACCTTTATTTTTAATTTCACACTATTTTAACTATAATCTTAGTGATTTCAATTTTGTGAAGAAGTTTTGAATGGTGTCAAAATTGTTTGAGCTCAAATTAATGAGATTGTTTTCTAAAAGTGATGAACTCTCATGAAATCTTGAGTCCCAAACAAAATTTATAATTTAGTGTAGATTTCATTTGGAGAATTCAAATATTCTATATGAAAGAGATTGAGAAATAAAAAAATATAGTTTTCCATAAGATTCATCATATTTGTTAACCCACTTAAGTTTTTCTACAAACAAAGTTAGTTCAAGTTCTAACTACATAGTGATTTTATGCAAACTATTTTTTATTAGATATATTACTATTTTATATTTCCATTTCAAAATAATTTTATGGTGTAAGTAGAGGAACTAAACTTTGATCTATGATACATAAATTAAAGTATGTTAAAAAAGAGACAACATAAGTAAACTCCCTATTACTAGTTGTTGAAACGAACCCCCAACAAGCATAATGTTTGCCACTTTATGATTAGAGTGCTTTACAATACAAATACTATACATTTTGAGTCTTACAAGATCCAAAAAAACCAAAATATTAAAACTACAAGTCAAGTATAATATGATATAAAATAGAGAGCACTAGGGTTGAGTATGTAGAAAATGCATTCTAAAAAATAAGACCCAAAAATAATTCATGTGCTTAAGGTATGACCCTCAAAAGGTTTCAAAACAAGAATTATGTAAAAATATATAAGAAACCTTAATCTCTAGAAAATCGAGGCTTTAAATAAAAAACCACAAGAAAAATTATATATGATAGAATAATGTTATTCTATCAAAGGATACAAATATATGATGATAATGGATTAAGATTTAAAAAGAACCCCTTAATTATATAGACCATGGCGAGACATAAGATTGCATAAGATTATGACACATGTTTTAATATTATGACTTGAGACATAAGGTAATAAGTATCTTATGTGTAGCCTAAGTATACTTAAGTAATTAGTGCGAATCAGATTTAGGTGATGAAGCAGTTAGGTAAAACACCCTATTCACACAACACCCACCTTAAGTACAACTTAGGGAGAATGTTGCAAAGATGTAAGGATGAGCCTTAATTACTAGGTCATGTTAGGTACCCATGTACAAATGCAATTTCCAACAATTGGAGAAAAGGAAAAAACCTAGTGAAACAAAAACACTATCCAAAAGAGAGAAAATTAAAAATTAAAAATTAGAAGAACAAAATCCAATGTGAAGAAAAATTCCCCTCATAAGAGAGAATAAGAGAGAATATTTAGTCTCCCCCAAAAGTAGAGTCCCCTAAAATGATGGTAGATGCTCAACAATGAATGTTGAAGATGATTCAATCTCGTCAAACAATGTTCCTCCTCTTAGGAAGAAACACAACCAAGAATGTATGCATTATTTCTTCCCATTCTTGAAAGGAACATGAAGAAAGAAAAATAAAGAGGTGAGTTACCTCTGAACTTTGCTTAAGTGTCCCTATCCCAATATCGAAAGATGCCACAATCAAGTTAGGTGTTATTGACCACAACGATGAAGATGACAATCCAAAATCTAGTAGAGATGAATGTAGAACAAGATCCAAACATGAAGATGGCTCCTTCAAATTTTTCTCAAGGATATCCACACTAATACCAAATTGTGGCAAATGGTGAGATATAGAAGGAACAAGAGGGTCTAAATACTCCCCCACAACATCTAAAGAAGATGATGCAACTCCATAAGAGGTAACATCAAAGAGGAGATGCAATTCATCATAATTTCCTCCAAATCTATAAAATAGTACATCAAACAAACATAAAATGTCTATCAATTACTCATCACACATAGTTATATATGGAAGACAATGAATGTCCTACTGCACTGAATCAATAGAAGTTATGAATGTAACAACACTAACTTGTCATCAAAAGAAAGAATAGATGGATATGAGATCTCAATGCATGTCTTTCAACTACATTGCTAATCTTTGAATGGTGTGTCCACACAAGATTCTTGAGTGTGAACACCAAATGAATCTATTGATGCTAGTTCAAAAGAATGTGACAAACTAATGCCATTGGCAATGGAATAAAAATTTAATCGTTGAAGTTCATAAAGAAGTTTCAAATCATAAAGTTCTTTTAGAAAAAAAATTTCTATTGTATGTCTTTTATTTCCATAGTAATCACATTTAGTTTTCCATGGATTAGGAGACATGATGACAACAAAAAAAACACAAGATTACCCCCAAAATTACTTAATTACTGATCTTCCAAAAATATATGATCTTGGCACTTTATACTTAGATTGACTATGGATGCCACTTGTTAAAAAAATTAAGTGGACTTGATCTTAGTGTATCTAAATGTCAAATTTGACCATCGGATTATTATTCAATTTTTGATAGTATGAGACCAATCAGATCACACCACTACAAAGTACATGAAAAATTATGCACTTTTTAAAAATCATACTAAAAAATATTATTGTAGGCGCCTAAAAGAAGTCTCAAATGTTCCCAAAATGAGAATTTCTCATAGCACCTGCAAGAATTTGCACTTTTTAAAAAAAGGGCACTAAAAACAAGTTATCTAGACCACTGCAAAGCTCGAGATATTTTTCCCCAAATAAGAAAATGCTTATAAAAAAGTGTTTGAATGACTAAGAACAAAGCCTCTGAAGTTTGATTGTCAAAACCAAAATGCAAATGGTGAAGGTGGGCTCATTGGGGAAGGCCACTGTTGATGTCATGCTGACACCAACACCTACTAGACACAATATTCTTTATCTAGATGAAATATTACTTTCATCTGTAAAATCACCTGTCATTATCCAATAAACTACTTAGAATTTCCTTAAATGATTGTTGACTATCGATAAATCACAGATGTCAAGGAAGCTATTTTATGGTGGAATTGGTGGTTTTTGATGTATGAAATTTGATTAATAAAAAATTAGTTGGAATATTTGCTTGACAGGATCTTTGCAATTGGTTTGTCATTATGTGTAGGTGTTTGTTATGTATGGGGCCATAACACCTACAGTTCTACCACATGAGAAGAGTGCACTAGCTTGTTAGAATCATCTATATAGTCATAGGTTTGTAGTACCTATACAAGTAGGTACAACCTACTTTTAAAATTTTAAAATCTAAAAAGTTTTAATAGATTTTTACTCATACAACTTGCACACTCCAATCAAGCTAATGTAAGAAAAAATTACACTGAATATTCTATGTAGGGAATATTCCTTACAATGCATGCAATTGAGGAAGATATTTTTTTCTTAATGGCTCTAGCAAAAGTGTTTGATTTTGATGAATTGACAATCAATCCCAAGGTTTTTGGGCCTTCTAAACATAATGGCAAGATTAAATTTTATCCAAAGTGCTCAAAAATTGTAGCTACCTCTTAGATCTTGCAACCACCTCCCAACTTCAAACCCCTATAGATTTGGCTTCATATACCTAATTTGGACAAATCAACAACCTAAATTAACTTACTTGGACACCTTGCACTCAATGTTGAGTTCAAATTTGCACCAACATATTCCAAATAAATCTACAATACAAAGCCACAAATAAAAACCTCCCCAAATCTAGTATTTCTATCACATTCTTCTAATTCTCTAGGTCATCATATGATGTAAAAAAAGCCATACTCAATTTTTCAAAATCCACCAAAATTTGCAATCTAGATCTCTCAATAAAGACCAACAAGAAACAATCCCACAAGTTTTGATACCATGTAAGAATTGGTATAGAATGCTCTATACCATGCAATATTAAGTTGAAGATGTAGCCACTCAAGATCTAGATCTAGGAGCTTCAATGAAAGCACAAGAGAGACCAAATATAATATAATAATGTTATTCTATCAAATGACACAAGTATACAATGATAATGGATTATAATGGATTAAGATTACAAAGAAAACCCCTTGGTTATGTAGAACAAGGTGAGACATAGAATTGCATAAAATTACGATGTGTCTTAATTTTATGACTTGAAATAGAGAGTGATAAATATCCTATTTGTATCTAAAGTAAACTTAAGTAACTAATGTAAATAAGACTTAGGTGATGAACCAATTACATAAAATATTTTGTTCATACCGACAAAGACAATAATACAAATACTCTAAGAAAAAAAATAGTTTAAAAAGTATGAAATTATACCAATGTAAAAATTTGTTAAAACAAGCTGAGAAAAATAATACATATAAACTAAATGAAAGGGAGGAGGTGATAAATACATTGAATAGAAGAAAACACCTGACACTCCACTCACATTAATACTCACTTTAGTACTAAGAAATAACATAATACCCTATCACATTTTCTTTCAAATGTAGCTCCAAAATCTCAGTATGTATGCCTGCCTCTGGATTATCTGCAACCATGATAATCTATGTAATCAATGAAAGCGCTTCATCTTTTATCAAAGCAGAAGCAGAAGCAGATAATCAATGTACCTCTGGATGGACCAGTATGTCCAATTCACTCAAAAATAGCACAATATCTCAATAATAACTCTTCTCGTCGTCTCACAACTCTATATGAACATGGCTGCTTGAAGGAAAACGTAAACAAGTTTCTAAACGCTGCAGACAAACCCGTGCATTCTTCTTCTGAATATAATTCTCTCTTGCAAACCTGCACTAAGACGAAAGCGTTGCCAGAGGCCAAACTAATCCATGCCCACATCAATGAAATCGGATTCATAGCTGACAGACGTTTGGAGAACACGCTTCTCAATATGTATGTAAAATGTGGAACTGTGGAGGATGCTCGCAAAGTGTTTGACAACATGCCTGATAGAGATGTCTGCTCATGGACTGTCATTATTGCAGCTTATTCAAAACAGGGTTCTGCCGAGGAGGCACTGTCACTGTTTTATCGAATGCAGACAACAGGCATCCAACCCAATCCGTTCACCTTTTCCAGCATTGTTTCGGCATGTGGTAACTTGGCATCTTTGGAGAAGGGCATGGATATTCATGAACAGATAATTACAAGTGGGTTTCAGTCTCATATCTCTGTGGGGAATGCCCTTGTAGACATGTATGCTAAATGTGGTAGATTAGACAAAGCACGCGAACTGTTTGACAAAATGCCTCAACGAAATCTCATCTCCTGGACTGTAATGATTGCTGCATATTCAAAGCATGTAAAATCTCCTGGCGACGCGTTGGCTTTGTTTAGCCGGATGCAAAGAGAAGGATTTCAACCGAACCAATTTACATTTGCTAGTGTTCTTCCAGCATGTGGGGATTTGGGGTTCCTGAAACGGGGTGTGGAGATTCATGAAGAAATAGTAAAATGTGGGTATGAGTCTGACCTAGTTGTGGCGAATGCCCTCGTAGACATGTATGCCAAATGTGGAAGTATAGAAACTGCGCGCCATGTGTTTGATAAGATGTCCAAGCCTGGTGTGGTTGCATGGACTGCACTGATTGCAGGATATGCACGGAATGGACAGGTTGATGAGGCTAAGAAATTGTTTCAGGTGATGCCTCAGAGAAATTTGGTCTCATGGAACGCAATGATTGTAGGATTTGCTCAAAATGGACTTATGGATGAGGCACTGAAACTCTTTCAGGAAATGCCTCAGAGGGATGTGGTCTCATGGAATGTAATGATTGTAGGATATGCGCAGAATGGGATGCTTAACGAGGCCTTGAAGCACTTTGAAGAAATGCCTGAAAGAGATATTGTTTCGTGGAATGGGATGATTGCAGGCTATGCACAGAATGGGTTTGTTGATGAAGCCTTGAAACTCTTCAAGGAAATGCCACGACCAGATGTGGTCTCATGGAATTCAATGATTGCAGGATACACACAGAATGGGCTTGTTGATGAGGCTCTAAAGCTTTTTAAGGAAATGCCCCAACAAAATGTAGTCTCATGGAATGCTATGATTGCAGGATTTGTTCAGAATGGGCATGGTGAGCAGGCCCTGAAGCTTTTTCAACAAATGCAATTGGCTGGTATGACACCAGACTCAAAGACCTTTGCCAGTATCCTCCCAGTGTGTGCCAATAATGGTGTTCTAGGAAAAGGTATGGATTCATGAAGTAATACTTAGGACTGGATTACAGTTTGATGTTATTGTGGTGAATTCTCTAGTAGACATGTATGCTAAATGTGGGAGCATAGAGAAAGCACGGGTATTATTTGACAAAACAAGTCAGAGGGATGCTGTTTCCTGGACAACAATGATTACAGGATATGCCATGCATGGCTTTGCGAGAGAAACCCTCAAACTCTTCAAACAAATGAGAGATTCTGGCACGAGCCCAGATCGCATCACCTTACTTTGTGTTTTGATTGCTTGCAGTCGCGCAGGTCTGGTGGACGAGGGCTTTGAAGTATTCAATTGCATGAGTGAATATTATCATGTCACACCTACAACGGACCATTATAGCTGCATGGTTGACCTTCTTGGCCGAGCTGGGCGTCTGGATGAAGCACATGATTTTATCAACAAAATGCCCATAAAACCCAGTGCTTCTGTGTGGAGTAGTTTGCTTGGTGCTTGTAGAATACACAACAACATAGAATTAGGAGAACACGTAGCAGAACACATTATTCAGATGGATCCTAACAATCCTTCACCTTATGTGCTTCTCTCAAACATCTATGCTGCAGCCGGCAGGTGGGATGACATCGAAAAGGTTCGGAAAATGATGAAAGACAGAGGCATAAAAAAGACACCTGGATGCAGCTGGATCGAACTCAGTAATCAGGTCCATAGTTTTTTTGTGGGAGACAAATCACATCCACAGACAGAGGAAATCTATGCTGAGTTGGAGAGATTGACTTGCAAGATGAAAATGTCAGGATATGTTCCCAATACAAGTTTTGTGCTGAATGATGTGAAGGAGGAGGAGAAGGAAAGAATTCTTTGTTACCATAGTGAGAGACTAGCCATTGCATTCGGCCTTTTAAACACATCCCCAGGAACAACTATTCGAATTATGAAAAACCTTCGGGTGTGTGGTGATTGCCACTCTGCAACGAAGTTTATCTCTAAGATTGTTGCACGAGAAATTATTGTGAGAGATGTTAGCCGATACCACCATTTCAAGGACGGACAGTGTTCCTGCGGAGACTACTGGTGATAACACGTGAATCGAAGCATAAACATCAATTTGGATTACATCCGTCAAGGTCTGTTGTCAACATTGCAGGCAGATTTATTTTGAATTTCCAATGAAGTGCACTGTTAGAGATTCTAGTCTATGTTGTGGGCAAATCAGTTTGAGCAATAACATAGAATTACTAATGGGGCATACGGCACTCGTAAGAAATTCAGTAGAATGATAACTTGTATGTTACATATGTTTATGAAACCTACATAAAAAAGTTCTTTTTATTTTTTACTGGCTAAAAGATGGGGTATCAATAGTGGATTCCTGTGCGGTATATTGTACAACATACGGAGCTTGAATAGAATACAGGACTGTGCGAGCTGTTTTGAGAGTGTTTCTTATACAGGTACATTTGGGAGTCCATAATTGGGACAAATAGCCCATTAAAAATTTGTACCCTATACATCATACAAAATCTGAATCAAAAAATATAAAGCAGAAGAAATAACTAGTCGGCTAATAACTCCATTGACACTTCCAAAAACTGTCCATAGACCAACCATGCCGACAGAGAAATAAATTTATAAGCAGGCCAAAAGGCACACATCAAACTTGGCAAAATATAAATTGATATAACATACTGGGTTAATGCCAAGAACAACAAAGCAAACAGAATTAATAGTCTATGAGAACTGGGACAGCCACGATAATCCTACCCATCTGAACGAATATTAATTTCAGCTCTGCAGTCATAGTCCTCCTCTGTCAGTCTCTCAAAGGTGGAGAAGGAGATGAGGAGGCATCAGTCCAAAAGAGAACCAGATTTGCTTTTCTGCAGTCTTCATCAGAAGCCAAAAAGAAGGCAGTATTTTGGAGCCTCAGACACTCCACTTTCTTCTGCAGCTACTCCAAGTGCACTGCAACTCTTGCTTCAATGTCACTAATTTTCTCCTTAATCAGAAAGGAATCCTTATTATTTGGCAGGATAGATTCAACTACCATCTGCTGATAGACTTTCTGAACTTTCCAGCTAGTTCTATTATTCCAGAGTTGGGCATAACACTTTTCACCTCATGGGGAAAAGTTTTAGTTTCAATTAATAGGCTCTTGAGTAGGGTTGTGTTCACAAGGTTCCAATCCTATGTGGGTTACATTTTACCGCATGAACAACATGTTGGATGAAGGTGTTTCATAGTCTATATATATTTTAATTATTTTATATGTACTGACAATAGATGTTTAACTATCTTGCAAGATAGAACATGCCTCTTCCCATCATTGTTCATTCTAGTAGACTTCTGCAATATGCATCTATGGCCTATGTTTGGCTGTTTAAACTGTTGTAACTGAATAACGGAAGTTTTTAACAATGGGGCCAATTGATTCAGTCTGTAACGTGTAAAAAGGGATCATACATGGGAAAATGTAATCTTCGAGACAAAAACTGCATTGTTCAAAAATATAATGCTCACAATTGGGGCAATGTTTCTTTTTTCTTCATGTAGCTCTCTGCTTAGATACATTCGTATAAATGCGAAAATCAAGTGCAAAATCTTATGATTGACATAAGCAGAATATCACACAAGCACTAAATTATACGCTACACCAACATATGATGAGTGCCTTTTAGGCACCCGCAAACAAGAATAGTCAATGAAGGTGGTCATAGACAGGTCTAGACATGTGCCATTTATACACCTTAAATTCAAATGACATAGGGACAGTCAGCACTCTATGACCTATATTGTTGACATGCATATGCTGCAACATTGGCGACTCAATGTGTTCAATAAGGTTGTGGTTCTATGGAGAGGGACTTCCTAAAATATTTTTTAGGAACATTTTAAAGTAGGTGGTCCCATGAATTTTGTAGTATTAGGTAAGTTTACAATTTTAAGTTCTAAAATTTACAGAAGTTGTTATTTCCATTAATTTTTAACAACAGTTAATGTTAAATAATTTAGTTGATTTTTTTAGGATGTTAATGGTTGAACAAGAACATTTCCCTCCAAAAAAATATGTAGTACTAGGTAAGTTTACAATTTTAAGCTCTAAAATTTGCAGAAGTTGTTACTTCCATTAGTTTTTTTAGCAATGACTAGTGTTAAATAAATTAGCCCCTTTTTTTTAGGATTCGAATGGTTGAACAAGAACGTTTCCCTCCAAAAAGCATCCTGAAATTGATGGGAATCTAAATTTAGCAAAAAATCTTCTATGGTAGTGGAGGAAATTTCTAACCCCACCTCAAACATACTCGCTTAAATATGAAAATTAAAAAAATAGGGGCTCCTATTTACTCAAAAAATATTTTAATTTTTCTTCTAGCTAAAAGAATTATCTCATGAGACACCTTGCTCCATGAAAATAGTTTTTGAAGCCCCTTCATGAAAATAGTTAATAAAGCCTCTCCATGGGATTGCATCCTAAGACAAGGTTATTAGTTTTATGTTCCATCTTAGTTATAGTGTTCCACAATAACCCATCCCCCCTAAAAAGGGTCATTTTAGGGATGGGGAAACCCCTAGACATGGGGATAAGGATGAAACAATTGTTGCCACTCCTCACAAGTAGGGATGTCCCTAAGATGTCCTTTCAAAAGCAAATGGCATCTCGAGTGAATTGCCCTCTATAGGTGACGTTGGGGAGATAGGTTTATTACCCTTATGTTTTGTCTTCAACAAAACATTCCATAGTGATCCATCCCCTCCAAAAAAATATATCAGATGGTGACACTCCCTAAACTTGATGATGGGGACAAAACGTTGCCTTGCCACTCCTTGCAAGTGGGGTCATCTCCAAGGTGTCATTTTAAAAGAAAATGGTATCTTTGGTGCACCAACTTCTATAGGGGATGTTGGAGGGAACATCCTCAAGACTATATACTCTGAAGTTGGCTCACACAAAATTGTTCACATTGATCAAATGACTAAACAATTTATATTTGCTCACATGGAAAAAGTTGCTTGATTGGTGGTTAGGTGGACTACCCTCTTCACATGGAAGAAACATGAATAATATGGGGCAAACTGTAAGATTCTCAATACAAATGATCTTAACCTTTGTAAGAATTTTAGTACAATGATCTTAACTTTACAGAGTCCAAAAGAATCTCAATAATCAGATCCTAGAAATTCAAACAGATTTGCTTCAATTATAAACCGAAATACGCACTTCACAGATATGAGTTCGATCCTCAACAAAATATAGCTTACTTCAGATTGAAATGAGAGTACAAAACATCAGAGTTTACATACGCCTAGGCTCCTGACTGGTGATGGCGATAATGGAGCTCTGCCAAGATGGCATCGCTCGATATTCAGTACTGATTTTGACTTGATTCCCGTCACGGATGAGTGTGCGTGTTCCCTGAGTCGCCAGTGAGGGAAATCGACATGCCAGTAGCTCTTGTCGAATTTATCAATACAGTCGCTGAATGATGGACAACTTCTCACAATATTGATTTGAAATGTTGTTTGCTCAATACGCGCCCAACTAAGACTCCCTCAGTGACTGGTGTATGCAACCTAAAATGGTCACCTAGACTTTGGGCCCCATTTATTTAATTTGTCAACATCAACTTTCTGAATCAATGATTGTCGCATTTTCAAATCAAATTTCTTAATCAATTCATAACTATTTCAAATGTTTCAGTTTCATAAGGTTTTGAATATTTCCCATTAATTTTATTTAATAAAGAAATAAATCCTTTTAATAAATAAAATAATGTTATTTAATTGAAGTTAATATTCTTAAATAAAATGATGCTATTTAATTAAATCTATTTTTAATTAAATAAT
>VDFB02128380.1:0-40470 GCA_007258455.2 Sequoia sempervirens | reverse complement strand
GTACATAGACATACACATATGCATATACATATGCATATACATACACATATACATATACATACATATACATATAAAAACATATACATACATATACATATACATATATACATATATACATACATATACATATATGTATACATAGACATATATGCACATATACATATGCATACACATATATACATATACGTACATATATACATATACATCAAAGCCATCCTTTTATATGCTAGAAAATAGGAATGCATATCTAGTTCCATATCTATATGCTTTGTCAAGATGACCCATGTACATATACACCTAGAAGTGAAGAGAACTGGAAAGAATAATTCCAAATTTGCAACAACTATAAGATAAAGTGAAACCATACTTACAGAATCAGGATTTGAAGGCTGGAGGGTCACACCCTCATATTCAGACTCTGTAGGGGAAGCAACGAGTGCAGCCAAGAAATCAATTTTGGTAGGCTCTGCGAACCCATCCACAAAGATCGCCTCCATACACATAGTTGTATGAACTTATTTGCAGCAACAAAATGCTGCAATTTGAGTTCACTAATTGACAGCTCTATTTTACAATTTAAAATAAAGATCAGTGTACTGTGGCATCCAAATGGTAATTGGTAGACAACTTAAAAATATCAATTTATAACCATTCCACTTTTAATATTGTTGAAACAACACAAGATACAACAACAAGAATAGAAATCCACTTTTAATACTATGCAAACACCAGGGGATACATCAACAAGAATAAAAATAATAAATACAAATGCATATACCCTCATATGTATCTCTCTATCTTTGGGGCTGCTTATATGTGTGTGCATGCAGGCTTTTATTATTTCTATATATGTGTATTTATGCAGATTTTAAACTTTACTATGTTATGGCAAGAATCATATGGTGCAATAATCTGTCCAAAATGCATGGTATTCAATATTATGGACAAAAAATTTATGCAAAATGCCAATGCAAAATGACTTATAGATTCCATAGCACAACAGTTTGGGAAACCTCTATTTTGTTATACAAGAGACCCAAGGAAGACGATTCTTACAATACTGTAATTTTAAAGCAACACCGCTATGGCTCTTTTGAAAATGCAACTTAATTAATATATTTTCTTGCCTTAATAACAAAAAAAACAACAATTGCTCAAGAATCAAACATATGTTGTGCCTATCTGTCTATAATATTTAATACCAAATAATGGAGCTTGAATGTAGAATATATGCATGTATATATGTGTAGAAATAATCGAGTACATATATGCATTGAAGTTCCCCTTTATCAACACATTTACAAACAAACACATATAAGCAGATATATCTATCCATATGTACATATGTATATATGTATTTATACACATAGTACTATATCTAAATACTTGTCTATAGTATATTTTTTTATCACCATCTAACTCTTGCACTTGGGATTTATGAAGGCAAGAAACATCCAAATTGTTTTTCCCCTCAATTAACCAAATGGGAAGGCTAAAAATTCAAACCTTTTTGGTTGCTTATACCATATTGTCTACTCCAAAGTTTGGCATTAGTATAGGTAGCTAAAGGGTTGAATTTGAAGCCTTCTCAACTAGTTAGCTGAGGGAAAATCCAGTCTGGATGCTTACTTGCATTTTGAAACGAGCCACAGGGGGTCGGGCCTGCTTTGTATATATCGATATATATGTCTGTGTACATGTATATTTTTAAATGTGGAATAGAAAATTCAATATATATATACCAATTGTAATGCAATGTCATAGCAAGAACTAAATGCAATATTCAATGTTGTAGTAGGGAAAAGTTCACTACAAAATATCCAAGAAAATATATTGATTCAGTTACATTATCAAAAGAGCCATTTTGGCATTATAAATATGTTACACATACTGCATGATTAAATGTTGGCCTCTCAAAAAATAGAAACTTCAAAAAAATAACACATAAGCTAAAGATATAAAGTTGAAGAGATAAAAGAACTATTAAAAAAATACTTAAAAGCCACCAAACTATGTTTTCTTCCATGCCTATAAAAAAAGTTTTTCAACTTCCCAAATCAAATATGTAAGCCCAAATATTTATGACTTTACTTGTTTTCTTTAGCATATGACAACAGTTGTATGGTGCAACAATCTCCACAAAATGTGTATAATGCCACAGGCTTAATTGCAAATCGATGAATGCAACTTTCGCTATTTTTTTGCAATTAAAGCTGCAAGCCCATTCAACCATCTATTACATACATTACTTGTGTTGTCTAAATATGTTTTATGATATTCTTTCCCCCTGTTTCAAAGCTTTATTTAATGTTCGGTTTCGGTATTTTGTCATTTTTGTGGTTCCTAAGTCTTTTCCTAATAGTTCTTTTACAATTTCCCTATTTCTCTATAATATTTAGTGTCAAATAGTGGAGCTCAAATTTAGAATATATGTATATACATATGTAACCATTCAACCAGGCTTTGATGTATTACTTTTGGTGAAGTTGCCACTAGTTTGCTGCAAATTGCACCAAAAGACCTCTTCATGGTGTAGGACAATTCTGAGGCTACAACAGGCCCTCTTGCTGTTATGAAAGGCCTCGTTTGTAGACCTTGTCTTGTACAAATATGTTTAGTATGGGTTTCTGATCATCCATGATGTATCACGGTAGGAGAATAATTATATGAGGTGACCCTAAATCTTTTTATGTAAAAAAGACCTTTCTGATTTCTTTGAACTTATAGATAGAAAACAAAATTTGAAACATATTGATAAAAGATTCAACCTACATCCTTTACTGGTAAATATTGAAGACAAATAGAGAATTGTATAAGAGGTATTAGACACATCCTTTACTGGTTTCTCAATTGTAAATTCAAGCAACATTATTTGCCACTAAATATTATAGACAAAATAGGGAAATTGTGAAATAACTATTAAAAGAAAAATTAAAAATCATAGCTAAATCATAGATGAGATGAAGCCCACACTAAAAAATTTCGTAGAATACAAGTAGGCTGTGTAAAACTTGGTTTCTCAATTCAAATTTGAAGCTAAATTGTCTGGCACAAAACCCATATTAAATAGAACTAATAAAGCCAATGAGTATCAATAATCTGCACAACCTCCCTACAATGGAATACTAGGCTTAATTAAAAATTCAAGCTACATTACTTGGTGTATACACTTAAAAATGGTCATATCACATTGTCTGGTAATTAATTAAATATTTTTAATATTTAATTAAAATCTTTTGATTCTATCTACGTATAAATAAATTTAAATAATTTATTTATATTGTTCATGATTTCATTTCGATTAAATAGTTAATCACCTTTTCATATTCATTTCTTAATTAATTAAATAAATGTTACAATTTATTTATATTAATTATCATATAATCTTAGTTTGAATATTTTATTCAAATAAAGATTAAAATATTATAATTCTTCTAAATATCATTTATAATTAAATATTCCAAAATATTTGATTATTTCTTCTAATCTAATATTCATTTTTAAATCATTTCAAAATTCCTCTAAATCAATTCAAAAATCTATTCATAATTAAATATTTCCAAAAATATTTAATTAAATTCTTCTAAATATTTCAAAAATCTTCTAAAGTCATTCATGATTAAATATTACCAAAATATTTAATTAATTCTTCTATAGTTTTCACATCATAATTAAATTCTTCTAAATATTTCAAAAAATCTTCTAAAGTCATTCATGATTAAATATTACCAAAATATTTAATTAATTCTTCTATAGTTTTCAAAAAATCAAATATCAAATATCAAAAAGCAATAAAGGAAATTAAATAAATTTAAATATTTATTTAATTTGGGATTTATCTTCAACTCCCGGGAAACAAACTGCCAAAACAGAAAATTAAATTTCTCTGTTCCTGTGCAGGCTTGTTCCCGTGGGTTGAAGACAAGCTTCCATTCTTCTCTCCAACCTCTCAACCTCCTCCCTTTTCTTCTCAACTTCTCAATCTCTCACCATTCAAACATACCAGACAATTCACAGCCGTAGATTCTTGCCAGCCGGGATGAAGCCTGCAAAAATCTATAAATACAGCTGCGGGAGCTCCAAATCATATAGAATTTGAAGCAAGAAAACTATAGCCAAATTACAAGCAGCATTAGCATTCATAGAGTATTATAATAACAGTAGCATAGCAATCATAGCAGTAGAATCATGATACATCATAATCACAGCCCCTGTGCATAATCACAGCCCTTGTCCATATCCGTATCAATAATCCATCTTCACCATCATTTAGGATAGTTTTCCTTTGCATACTCGTTCTGCAGCAGTCATTTGGAGAAGCTCACACAATTTGAGAGCCAGAAAGCTTCAAACCAATCTCTGGAGATAGAGAAAGACGGAACGTTCTTGAAGAATTTTTATTTTATAGCCAAGTTTATTTCAAATTTCTTCAATTTAAAGTTCTGTTAATAGTGTTTTGTTTTAATTAGATTAACAATAGATTACACAACACATTTTTGGCGCCCACCGTGGGGCATTTGCCCCCTTTTTAATGTTTTGTTTATAGTTTTTTTTGACAGGTTACAGGAAAAACAGCGGAATAGCGCAGACGACACGTTTTCGGAAAAACACTTCCAGTTTAGCGCCCGTGACTAATCTTTCAGCGCCCGTGACTTATCCTTCAGCGCCCATAAAGTCTGTTTCAGCGCCCTTGAAGTATTTTTCAGCGCCCGTGATTAAAATTTCAGCGCCCGTGACTAATCCTTCAGCGCCCGTGAAATCTGTTTAGCGCCCGTAAAATCCTTCAGCGCCCATAAAGTCTGTTTTAGCGCCCTTAAACTCTGTTTTAGCGCCCGTGATAAATCTTTCAGCGCCCGTAATGTTTATTTCAGCGCCCATAATATTTCTTGCAGCGCAAATTTTTAAAACACTGTAATCTGTAATCTGTACTCGTAGTTTAGTTTTAACTGATTCCGACGCAGCCGCGGACAGTTAATAATCTAAGGATAAAATTAACCAATCCTAGGGTAGTCATCTAAAGGATAAAACGAAGCAATCCTAGGGTAGCCATTTAAAGAAAAACGAACCAATCCTAGGATAGACACATCATTTTTCAATTTTAGCTTAAAATGAATTTTCTGTTTATGTGAAGCAAAATCTTCACTTAGTTTAGAAAATTTCAGTTTGGTGCTTAAAATTGAATCTAGTGTTTGCTTTGTTCATCAAGTGATAGGCCTATGCTCTCCCCTTAACTGGGTGATCAAAATGCCAAACTCACTTATTCCTTTTTATGCATCTTTAAGTTTTATTACAACCTTGTAGAGAGCCTGCTCTTGTGGGAAAAAGTACTCACCCAAGAGGAACGACTCAAGTGGGTTCAAGCCAAAGCCAGGCTATTCCACCCCACTATAAAATTTAAAGCAAAATTGGGGAAACCCTCTTTTGACGGTAGTGTGCATGATAACCATCCCCAAAGCCTTTGTTCTAAAGGTAGGGAGGTCTCTCGAGGGAGTTTATCATTTGCCGCACCGAACGGAAATCCTTACTACGAACCTAGTGTAGTAACTAACCGAGTCAGTATCCAAACATCATTTCAATTACAGTGCAGGGGAGGGAAGAATCTACCCCCAAGATACTCACCATATAACTGCCAAGGATTGTTTGCTCAGGGGATCCGGTATCCACTTCCGTCACTCTGAGTACGCACCTGGAAAAGACAAAAACACGGGCGCCCTTTCGGGGGTGACACGGCTGTGTGAGTCGACGCAGTTTTAAGATGTGGGCTGTTGATTGCTATGATGACCTACTTGAGAACTAAGAGTGAGTCTGTTTGAAGTGCTTGTCATGTGTAAAACCTGTTAAAACAATTTTTGAAAAACATTTTGGTTACACACTTGATGTTTAGCATAGGACTTTAAAAAACAACTGTTTTTAACTTGTTTGATGTGTTTTCACTACATTAATTTAGATAAAGATCATCCAAAACACTCATTATCATATTGATCAATCTCATGTTACGAGATTGGAAATCTACAAAGTTTGTAAAGAAATCCGTTTCCAAAAGGATTAAGAAGCCAAAGAAACCTCTCAACCACAAGAAATTATTGAAGAAACAAAAATTCTTATATCAAAGTCGAAAAGTTTTACTTAAATATAGAACTTTCCTTCATAGGTATCATGATTGTGTTAGAGGTCTTTCAGATGATTATGCCATAGAGCCTTTGTATTCACAAGCTTATTTTCAAAGAAGAGCCCTTTCTCAAAGGCATAACCATAGTCAACACATCCGTTTTAGTTATATTCCCCAACCAGCAATCGAATACTCTACTCGTCCAAATCAAATCTTACAATAGAGAACTTAGAAAACATTAGGCATCTATCATTAAATCCATCTTTTTACAAAGCCATGATCAAAACTTCATAAAGTGCAACAACCATCCTTTTCTAGATCTTTTACTTATATTCCCACCAACAGGATTTTCATCCTTTCACTTAGGGAACAACACAAGTTACAAGATTAGAAAATTTCGTGTAAATCATAGAATTTTCATTCTATCTTGACCTTCATACATACCACATCAATTGCACTATTTCACTCTTTTGATCAAAAGCGAGTAAAATCTTGATACAAATCTATGCCTGTCTTCACGAGATCTCAAAAACAAATGGAAAAAGACGAAGGAGAAACTACAACTAGTAAAATGGGTGATCGAAATGAAAAAGAAGAGGAAACATTTAATATTGATGAGATAACGGAAGAAAAGCTTCAAGAAGCAGAACAAGATCCTCAATTCCATACTCTTATGGAGAGAATCCTAGAACGTAACAAAGAAAAATACTTCCTTACATTAGCTAATCAAGGAGCTAAGTTGCCTCACACCTTTGACATAGAGGGGATTAAACAAAATCCTGAAAATCCTCCTAATGACTTTAGTGCTCTTAATCAACAGATCAAAGAATTACAAGGGCAAATAAAGGAAATGCAAGGAGGTACAACAAAGAAATATGTTTTGGAAGACATATCTCCTTATCCATTTGATAGGA
Source organism: Sequoia sempervirens (assembly GCA_007258455.2). Classification (NCBI taxonomy): domain Eukaryota; kingdom Viridiplantae; phylum Streptophyta; class Pinopsida; order Cupressales; family Cupressaceae; genus Sequoia; species Sequoia sempervirens. Next base: position 33,447 of record VDFB02128380.1, on the reverse strand, counting down.
GTCTTCAAATGATCCCATTTCCAAAACATTGTGAAATTCCTAAGTATGATAGGTATAATGGAAAAACCGATCCCATAGACCATGTTAGGGATTTCCGAAACATGAGTCTTGAATTTGCCTATGATGATACTTACTTGATGCGATTATTTCCACGAAGTCTAGGTGTACAATCCATGGAGTGGCTTTCAAAAATCACTCCACCTATCAAAACTTTTGAGGAGTTGATAAATCAATTTATCTCACAATACGCCTACAATATTCAACATCAAATAACAATGCTTGATCTTTGTAAAGTGAAACAAAAGGTAGGAGAACCCTTTACTACATTTTTACAAAGATGGAGAAGGTTATTTGCACGATATTCTCGTCCTATTCCTGAAAAGGAAAAGATGGATATTTTTATCAATAGCCTTGATCCAGAATTAAGCTATAGGCTTAACCTTCATTGTCCTCATAACTTTGAAAAACTGATTGAAAATGCAATCACTATTGAAGGGGCCTTGGTTAAAAGGGGAGTGATAAAACTTGATAATCCAAGTACATCAAATCAAAACAACGATAAAACAAGGTTTTGGAATAGAAACAAAAATGTTGTTAATGATGGTATAGTGGATGCAAATAATTTACGAACAAGACCATCCGTTTTCAATTTATCAAGTACTCCAAGAAACAATTCACAAGGAAATACAATTCAACAAGGAAACAATAATCAACAAGGACAAATTTCCACGCAAGAGAACATGACCAATCAAAATACCAATCAAAATCGTGGTAATTTCAATAATAATCTTGGCAATACCCAAATATCAAATCCGTCTAGACCTTCATTCTTTTCAAATCGACGGACTTTTACTGCTTTGGGTCAATCTCTTGAATCTGCTCTCAAGGAACTTCTTGATAATAAGGTTATCACTTTACCACCACAAAGAGATTATGAGCCACGAGTTAAACCAACATCATGGAATGACTTGTATTATTGCAATTATCATCGATGTAAAGGCCATAGGACAAACAATTGTCAAGCTTTGAAAAATCTAGTACAAGATTTAATTGACAATGGTACTATTACAATTGAGGGACATCATACCAATGATGATCATCAAGCATTCAAAGATCCTTTGCCAAACTACCAAAAGGGGGAAACATCGGATACCAAAGCCAAAAGCATACATAATGTTGAAGACAATATAATCCGTCATATTTACACAGATGATAATCGGATTAATGTTATCAAAATTAAAGGAAAACAAGAATATCAACAGGTTAATGTAACAACAAGAGGTCAAGCAAAGGTTGTTTTAAAAGGAAGTTCGTCTAAAACAACTATTTCTTCTCCAACTCAATATAATCTGGTTGATCAATTGAGAAAAACATCAGCTCAAATTTCTATTCTTGAACTTCTTAAAATATCCCCTATACACAAAAATATTTTAGAAGAAGCGCTTGTAAACACAACTGTTGATACTGATCTAGATGCAAATAGATTTCAAGCCATGGTAGGACATTTGTCTTCCCCCACTTGTCTTTCATTTTCCGATAAAGATGATGCTTCTATGACACATCCACATAATTCCTCGTTATATCTTGAAGTCATGATCCATAAACATCGAATTAGACGTGTCTTAATAGATGGAGGAGCCGGTTTGAATATTTGTACCTTAAAATTAATAAATGCCTTAGGAATTTCAGAAAATGAAATTGATTCACGAAGGAAGATAACTATTAAGGCATATGATGATGAAGAAAGAGCTTCTAAGGGATTAATATTGCTACCTATCAGAGTGGGACCTGTTGTGAAGAATACTTTTTGTCAGGTTCTAGATCGAGATCTGTCTTATAACATACTTTTGGGTCGTCCGTGGATCCATGATATGCAGGCCGTACCATCAACATATCATCAATGTATCAAGTTTCCATATGATGGACAAGAAATAACTATACAAGCTGATTACAATAGTACCCAAACTTGTTCTAATCTTAGGGTGAGTCAAGATGTCTTTGTGCCACACAATAGAGAAGCTCTTGTTGTTTCTTCTTCCAATCTACAAGTCCAATTGCAAGAATTAACAAAGAATCTTGATACTAAGCTGAAATTTAAAGACAAAGGGGTAGGTGAATATTCACTATCTCTTTCTACTTTACCTCCTTCTCCAAGATCACATGGATTACCAACTTTATCAAATCAAAAGATTGCAACTGCTTCTACATCTCAAACTTCCGTGCCAATCACAAAGTTTGATGGAAAATTCATTAGAGCTAATACCACTGAAGAAGAAGCTGAAGATAGGGACATTCTAAATTGGCTATACAAAGATGAAGATGAATCTCTCTTGCACATTAAGTTACCTAAAGAACAATATGGTAAAGGGTACGCTATCATGCAAAAGATGGGTTATGAAGGAAATGGTCCTATAGGGAAACGAAGAGAAGGAATTGTGGAACCAATTCAGCCTATTTCAAAGCATTCAAGTGATAAAACAGGACTTGGATATGGTAAAGATAAAGAAGAACTCACTTCACAGCAGACATCATTAGTTCATAAAGGAGAATCTGTGTCAGATAAATCTCATGAATCAGTTTTCCAATTGCAAAATAGTTCAGATACTGATTCTAATGAATATGAATGGGACACCATTTATAAGGATGAATTCTGGAAGGATAAACAAGTTGATATTATACACAAATATGCACCTGTTCTTATACAAGGAGAAGGGTCAAGACCTTCACTCGATTATGTTTTACAAAGCGATCATGACTCAAGTGAGGAAGAATCAGATTCTAACGAGATGGATAATCAACAGGAGAATACCATCATAGACCTTGTCTACCATGAGGATGACAACCACATTATGACTTTGACAATTCAAGACCTTACCCAACCTAATGATCCTATGCCTTTAGTTTATCCAGAACTTATAGATTGGGACATTAACGCACCTATCCATATTCCTACATTCAGTAATGATGAAGATGTTATAACTTTCCTTTGTTCCTCAAATGAAGAAAACAATTGTTTCATTCAAGAATCTTATACTCATGATTTTGACAAGGAGAGTGTCAAGTCTCTTAGCTGCAAAATAAATGAAATAAAAGATGGATCTATTGGTGAAAACCGAAAAAAGGCAGTGATAGATCAAAACAAAAGAAAAATAAAGAGCGAATCTGACAGTGAAAACCTTTCTGAGGCATTGAAGGATGAGAAACTTGACACTCTTCCCAAGTATTATCATGAAAGATCTTCTATTTTGATTGAACCAACAGAATCAATCAACATAAGTACACCAGAGCAGCCAAAAGTTTTGCAAATTGCAGCATCATTAACAGTTGAAGAAGTCCAGAAATTCATGCAATTCTTGAAGGATAATCAAATTAACTTTGCTTGGTCATATGCTGATATGCCAGGGTTAGATCCTAATCTGATAATGCATCATTTATCTATTAACCCTGGGATAAAACCTGTAAAGCAAAAGCTCAGAAAAATGCATCCACATGTTGCATTATTGGTCAAGGAAGAATTAAAGAAGCTTTTAGATGTTGGATTCATTCGAACTATTGACTATGCAGAATGGATTTCAAACATTGTACCTGTTTCAAATCCAGATGGAAGGATCAGAGTTTGTACAGATTTCAGGGATTTAAATAAAGCATGCCCTAAAGATGATTTTCCTTTACCTAACATAGATTTGATTGTTGACTTAACTGCTGGACATGCAATGTATTCATTAATGGATGGATTCTCAGGATACAACCAGATAAAAATTGCACCAGAAGATCAAGATAAAACAGCGTTCACATGTCCTTGGGGTACTTATTGCTGGAATGTCATGCCATTCGGGTTAAAGAATGCTGGAGCTACTTATCAAAGAGCAATGACAACTATTTTTCATGATATGATGCATACATTCATGGAAGATTATGTTGACGATTTACTTGCTAAATCTCATACACGAGATGAACACCTAGAAATCTTGTCAAAAATCTTTGTCAGAATGGAAAAATTCAATGTTCGACTGAATCCAAAGAAGTGTGTCTTCGGTGTTACATCTGGAAAACTCCTAGGGTACATTGTTTCAGAAAAGGGTATAGAAGTTGATCCAGAAAAGGTACAAGCTATAATGGACATGCCTCCACCATGAAATATCAGTCAATTAAGATCCTTGCAAGGAAGATTACAGTCCATCAGAAGGTTTATAGCTCAACTGGCAGACAAAAGCTTGCCATTCACACATTTATTGCATAAAAATGTTCCATTTAAATGGGATGACAAATGTGAAGCAGCATTCAATCAGATCAAGCAATATCTTACACATCCACCAGTTCTAATTCCGCCTATTCCGGGAGAGCCGCTTATACTCTATATTTCAGCAACAGAAGTATCTTTGGGTGCATTGCTAGCACAAGAAGACTCTACAGGTAAAGAAAGGGCTATATATTATATCAGCAGAACCTTAACAAGACATGAGTTAAACTACAGTTTCATTGAAAAATCTTGTCTTGCAGTAGTGTTTGCTTCTCAAAAGTGGCGACATTATATGTTGACTCATACAGTTAAGCTGATAACAAAGATAGATCCATTGAAGTACCTATTAAGCAGAGCTACTTTAACAGGAAGACTTGCAAAATGGGTAATGATCTTAAGTGAGTTTGATATTCACTATATAGATCGAAAAGCGATTAAAGGACAGGTCATTGCAGATCAGTTAGCTGAAGCTCCTTTACAAGAAGATAATCCAATACATATTGAGTTTCCTGATGCAGATGTCTTTACAGCAACAATTCAGAGACCGTGGGCATTATACTTTGATGGATCATATACACAATATGGCTCGGGGGCAGGGATTCTTTTTGTTACACCTGAGGGACATACCATCTCAAGATCATATCGGTTGATGTTTCCTTGCACAAATAACATAGTAGAATATGAGGCATTACTCATAGGATTAAAGATAGCTTTGGAATGGCAGATTACAGAGCTGGAAGTTTATGGTGATTCACAACTTATCATTAATCAAATCAATGATGATTATCAAACCAAAGATGATAAGTTGCTACCATACAAACACATGGTGGATGATTATAAGAAATATTTTGTGTCAATTAAGTTTTCACAAATATCAAGAATTGACAATAAAGCTGCAGATGCAATGGCTACCATTGCTTCTTTATTACAAATATCAGAAGATCAAACTAAGTATGAATTCTTGGTGGAACAATTGTTTTCTCCTGCATATGATAATCTTGAAAACCAAGTTATATGTCATTTGACTGGTTCAGATTCACCCTTATATGGCAAAACATATACCTATTTGAAAGATAACATCTTGCCTTTAGATTTATCACGAAACCAAAAACAGAATTTTATTCGTCAATCATCCCGTTATACTTTAATTGCCAATATCCTTTATAGACGTGGTCTTGATGGTGCACTCCTTAGATGTCTTGAAAGTGACGAATCTGAAAAAGCCTTACAAGAGGTTCACAGTGGTATTTGTGGAACTCATTCAAGTGGTTTGACCTTAGCAAAGAAACTTGTCAGAATGGGATACTATTGGCCTACAATGGAGCAAGATTCTTTTACTTTTGTTAAGAAATGTTCTAAATGCCAGATTCATGGGAATCTTATTCATGCACCTGCACAGGAATTGCAGCCTTTTATTTCAACATGGCCTTTTTTTCAGTGGGGATTGGATCTTGTTGGTAAAATACATCCTTCATCGTCAAATGGTCATAAGTTTATCATCACAGCTACTGAGTATTTTACAAAATGGATTGAAGCTGTTCCTCTAACAACAGTGACTGGTAAACAGATATCTTCATTTATCCTGAATTACATTATTTGTAGATATGGAATTCCTAATTCTATTGTTACTGATAATGGAAGACCTTTTAAGAATCAGGATGTTGATGAACTTTGTGAAAGATTTCATATCCAACACAGGTACTCCACACCTTATTATCCACAAGGTAATGGTCAAGCAGAAGCTTCTAACAAGACTATTTTAAAGATATTAAAGAAGACAGTAAATGATGCTGGACGTGATTGGCATGTTCAACTCAACCCAGCTTTGTGGGCATATAGAACTAGTATTCGCACACCAACAGGAGCTACACCATATGCTTTAGTCTATGGAGCAGAAGCAATCTTACCATTGGAAGTTGAAATACCTTCGCTTAGGGTTTCACTTAAGGGATTGATAAGTGATGAAGACTACCGAGTTTCTCACCTTCAAGAACTCGAACTGCTAGATGAAAGACGCCAACATGCAGCTGATCACTTGAAAGGTTATCAACAAGTCATATCTCGTAGTTATAACCACAGAGTTAAACCACGGGCATTTCAAGTGGGTGACTTAGTTTTGAAGGAAAATCCACGTAATCAGCAAGATAGAGAAAAGAAAGGCAAATTTGAACCTAATTGGCTTGGTCCATTTGTTATTATAGCAGCATATGGTTCTGGAGCATATCAATTATCCACATCAGAGGGGGACCTGTTTGAAGAGCCAACCAATAGTATTCACCTTAAGAAGTTTTATGTCTAAAAAGTCCTGAAAAAAATCAAAAAAATCATAAAAATCCTAAAAAAAAATATATAATATAAAAAGTCCTGAAAAAATCAAAAAAATCATAAAAAGTCCTGAAAAAATCAAAAAAATCATAAAAAGTCCTGAAAAAATCAAAAAAATCAGAAAAATCTTGCAAAAGTGCAATAAAAACAAGTGGTGAAAACTTGGCAAACAAGCGCTACTTGTGATCGAAATGGGCTCCTCCATTTATTAGTTTATGTCTTATTTTCACTTTAGGCATCATTCATCCACGTCTATCATCTGTAAATATCTTTCATTATCCATACCATGTAGTGGAAATCTTTAGGTTTCATCATGGCTTGATGAAATTTGTACATATCTTTTATCTTTAGGTTGTGTTTATATTGGGGGCAAAACGCAGAAAAATACAATAGAGGGGTAACGAGCTTTCCAAATATCTCAAGCAGGCAAATAACAGTTTGACAAAACACAACCTCGTCAAATCAACTCAAATCACAAACATATTCATGTCAATCGAAATCTAAACAAAATGATCCAAACAAACTATCGACATGCAGAATATCAATAATGGTAACCAAATTGGATGATCTTAATCTGAATAAATGTTTGAAATGCCTTAAACAGGATTTGAATGGTTGTTTGATTTTCTATCATATCTCTGGAGTAATTCGATGATGTACTGAACTAGAAAAGCAAGGAAGGAGTATGATTTTTTTTGTCTTCTGTTTGTGAGGAAATCATTAGTACTATGCAATTTGGTCGCGAGACATGCTCTACTATAGATCATGGATGACATTTCAGAATTTGCATGGGAAAAGGGTTAACTCTTGTATGTTTATGCAAGCAATACTCAGGTCATCTCGGTTCAATTATACCTAGATGCTTGTATTAACTTGCTATATTAAAAATCATGAGAGCAATACTCAGGTCATCACTGGTGCTAACATACCCTTTGATGCTTGTATTAACTTTCAACATTTCAAAGCTCTATGATGATACAAAAAGCATGTATAAGCTCTCCAAATGGCAATATTGTACGAATGTCCTGCATGGTTAGTATAGATTGCATTCATGTTAGAATTTGCATTTTGAATTTATAGATTCCCAAAAGCTGGCAAAGAATCAAAGATCTATATCTTTTCAAATATGACTGAGTATATTTTGACATTCACAAAACATCATACATTCATTCATTTATCATAAACATCATTTCATAAATTATTGCATCATCTATCATAAACATCATACATTCATTCATTTATCATAAACATCATTTCATAAATTATTGCATCATTTATCATAAACATCATACATTCATTCATCTATCATAAACATCATACATTCATTTATCTCATACCATCATGAAATCATCATATATAGTACACATCATATATATATATCATGTAAAATCATCTCTGCATATCTCAAAAATGAATGTCAAAATGTACAAGGATGTCAAATTACAAATGATATAATATCATCAAAAATGTGATCATCTCCCGGTGTATACAAAATGTCTCAACAGAATATCATAAAAGAGATCATATAACAATGCACTAGGCAGAGCTATCCTATGATGGAGCTGGCCTAGGACCTGTACCACCTGCCCCTAATGGACCTACTCCGCCTGACCCCGGTGGCCCTCTAGGAGGTAATGGCTGTGTCACACCCCTGCTGGTAGTACGAGAGCGACCATGAGTAGATCGTGACTGAGTATAGCTATCTCTCTGCTCAGCTGGGACTGCATCATGATATCTGGTACGATAAAACTCTGCCTCTAGAGTAGCCCTCAGAATCCCTTCTCTCATCATATATCACTCGCAGTACGCTCCGCCAATCAGAGGGTTATCCGCTATAAGGTAATGGCTCACACTGGCCGCTTAGCCTTCGTGATTCCTCTCGCCAGTTGATCGGGTTACCTCGACTGCGAATCGGTGGGAAATCAAGGCTCGTGCTCTATGATAATAGCCGGTTTCATAGCTCAGACTGCGGTTTCGCAAAGAGTGATAATATCCGACTCACTACCGCTCTATCCATCGACGAGATGGGTCAAGATGCCTCATCCGCGGGTCCACTGGCCGGCATTCATTCTCCGCCACCTCGCCACTCGCCTCCCGCCAATCTCTACCATCACCACCATCATCTCCATCCGGAAATAATATCTCCGCCATCTTCCTCGGCCTCATCGTCAATCATCATCACCGACTCAATCTCTCATCGACGCCTTCGGTCTAACGATGATAAATCTTCATCAGATCAAACATGGAGAGATGTCAGAGAAATTATACCTAACATTACCTCATGTGTCGCCTCGCGATCCGTAATATCCGCATCATAAGAGATCCATGGGCCCCACACTGCAAGCTCTGCCTGTCGCCGTGCATAAATAGCTGAACCAACAGGCATACCCTGAGTCCGACCAAACTGTCGCAATACACGTCCAGCAAGAAATCTCTCCAAAATCCATGTGGTCCGTCCAATCAAAAATCTGGAAGTGCATACAAAAGGCATCTCCCTCGCATCCTCTGGCCATGGCTCACAATCCAAATATGGCCTCCAGCATACTGTATCCAAACTATCCAATAGCCGCTGCCAATACACTAGCTTGCCCAGTCTAGGCTAAGCAATAATATGTGAATATCTCCATCTATATGGTCGACCAGGTGGACGATCTCCTCGAGTCAATGGACGTAACACTGCAAAATGCTCCCATGCCCATATCTGTAATAATGAGCATCCAACCGCAAAACTCTGGCCTCTACCATAGACAATGTGATGTAACTCGTCATATAGGTGGGCTAGCATACAGGTACCCCATGCATATCGTGTGCCCTGCATCACCATGCTCTCTAGGACACGACCCCATCCGATCGCGAACCCCTTCGACCTATGGTCGGGGCACAACACACCTCCAATGAAACCTGCAAGCACAGCTGGTAGTGGTGGGTAGGAATCTGTAATCTCACTCCATGGGATGTAGTACACAGCTATCTGATCATCTCTGAATATCCTTCTCAAAGCAAGAGTACCTCCAGCCTCTCGTCTGTCAAACACAACTACCTCTCCCATCACTGGGATCCGTAGGATGCGATATACATCCTCGGGAGTCACTGTAATCTCGCCGGTCAGTAAATGAAAGGTGTTGGTATCGCTATGCCACCTCTCTGCAAGTGCTGTCAATAGAGCCCTATTGAGGCGAACCTCAGGCATATCAAGTAATGCAATCAAACCACAAGCGTCAATCACATCTCTATCAGACTGTAACAAATGTGGAATCAATGACCATGTACTCAGAAAAGCCTCTCGTATCTGCAAGACACCTAGTCTCTCCTGTTCACATACATCATCAAAACAACATCAATATCAAATCATTTTAACATATCAATTAAAAATGAACCAATCAAATTATTTGTTTTCCATCATCATGGAACGCAAATAATCAACATCAAGTTTCTTTCTAACAACTTTAGAAGAAAACTTATCTATACTATTTATTTTTAAAAAACTTTAAAAGCAAATTTATCAACTACTATTTGTTCTCCAACAATTTGGGAAACAAATTTATCATGTGGAACAAAAAGCGCTACAGAACTAGTTGTATGCGCTACAAAAATATTTATCAGCGCTAAATAAAATTTTGTGCTACAGAATCAATTAATGGCGCTATGATTTATATCACGGGCGCTATGGAAAAGTTTGCGCTACAATATTGGTTAAGAGCGCTGCAATACATCTTAGTTGCGCTACGATATCATATGCGCTATGGAAATAATCAAAAGCGCTATGAAATATATCACGGGCGCTATGGAAAATTATGCGCTGTGGAAAATTTCAAATGCGCTACGATACGCCTTAAGGGCGCTACAATATTGTATGCGCTACGAAAATTGTTGAGTGCGCTACGAAAAACTTTAAGAGCGCTAAAACTCAATGTTTTTGAATTAAAACATTAAAAACGTGCGCAAAATGAAATTTTCGACAGACAAGCAGTTACGAGACACATACCGGAGGTCCGTAGTGCGCCGGCCGCTGATGACGTCGGATACGCTCGAAACGGTGCAGGTGAACTGGAAGTGCCATGATTGTCAACCCAGAGCTCAAAATTTGCAAATTTTACTAGGTTAGAATTGAAAATGACATGGAAAATGACATTTTTAACCTATATAATGGTAAAATTGGGGCATTTTTATCATATTTTTACATACCAGGGGCAATTACTTCATCAAATTTTCATTTAATATTTCTTTGGGTCAGTTTCTTCACATCATTATTTTCGAACGATGAATCGACATCTTCAAAATTAAAAAAATTGAAAAATTCCACAAAAATCTTAAAAAATTCAAAAATTCAAACATCGATTCATCGTTCGCGGGGGCATATATCTATCAACAAATCAAAAATCAATATTTGGGGCAAAATTTCAAAAATTCTTTGAAGTAATGCGTAAAACACATCACTTCAAAGAGGGGCAAAATGTATACACTTAAAAATGGTCATATCACATTGTCTGGTAATTAATTAAATATTTTTAATATTTAATTAAAATCTTTTGATTCTATCTACGTATAAATAAATTTAAATAATTTATTTATATAGTTCATGATTTCATTTCGATTAAATAGTTAATCACCTTTTCATATTCATTTCTTAATTAATTAAATAAATGTTACAATTTATTTATATTAATTATCATATAATCTTAGTTTGAATATTTTATTCAAATAAAGATTAAAATATTATAATTCTTCTAAATATCATTTATAATTAAATATTCCAAAATATTTGATTATTTCTTCTAATCTAATATTCATTTTTAAATCATTTCAAAATTCCTCTAAATCAATTCAAAAATCTATTCATAATTAAATATTTCCAAAAATATTTAATTAAATTCTTCTAAATATTTCAAAAATCTTCTAAAGTCATTCATGATTAAATATTACCAAAATATTTAATTAATTCTTCTATAGTTTTCACATCATAATTAAATTCTTCTAAATATTTCAAAAAATCTTCTAAAGTCATTCATGATTAAATATTACCAAAATATTTAATTAATTCTTCTATAGTTTTCAAAAAATCAAAAATCAAATATCAAAAAGCAATAAAGGAAATTAAATAAATTTAAATATTTATTTAATTTGGGATTTATCTTCAACTCCCGGGAAACAAACTGCCAAAACAGAAAATTAAATTTCTCTGTTCCTGTGCAGGCTTGTTCCCGTGGGTTGAAGACAAGCTTCCATTCTTCTCTCCAACCTCTCAACCTCCTCCCTTTTCTTCTCAACTTCTCAATCTCTCACCATTCAAACATACCAGACAATTCACAGCCGTAGATTCTTGCCAGCCGGGATGAAGCCTGCAAAAATCTATAAATACAGCTGCCGGGAGCTCCAAATCATATAGAATTTGAAGCAAGAAAACTATAGCCAAATTACAAGCAGCATTAGCATTCATAGAGTATTATAATAACAGTAGCATAGCAATCATAGCAGTAGAATCATGATACATCATAATCACAGCCCCTGTGCATAATCACAGCCCTTGTCCATATCCGTATCAATAATCCATCTTCACCATCATTTAGGATAGTTTTCCTTTGCATACTCGTTCTGCAGCAGTCATTTGGAGAAGCTCACACAATTTGAGAGCCAGAAAGCTTCAAACCAATCTCTGGAGATAGAGAAAGACGGAACGTTCTTGAAGAATTTTTATTTTATAGCCAAGTTTATTTCAAATTTCTTCAATTTAAAGTTCTGTTAATAGTGTTTTGTTTTAATTAGATTAACAATAGATTACACAACACACTTGGCAATAAATTTTGCAGTCAAATAGAGAATTTGTAAAAGAGCTATTGCATGAAAAATCCTCTTGTCAACCAAGCCGGTGGGGAACCCATCAGAAAGTTCAAATGGATAAATTGAACAGATAAAAGAGATATTAGAGACAATAACACTAACCAGCCACCAAACTAATTTTATATCCAACATGCTCATAATCTGCAAATGGTCCTATGTTAATGTGTCCAACAACATAGATGCAAACAGATAACCAAAACAATAAATGGGGGGCAATAAAAATACTAACCCTAAGCATGTTTATTGAGAAAAAAAACAAGATTCAACTACAATTGCTCCTATGGTAACAGGTATAAGGCCAAAGATGGACAGGGATAAACTCACTCGCATCCCAAGCAAGCGCCTGTCAAAAAATATGCACATTATGTGAAAGGTGGACAACAAGAAAAAGAATATCATGCAACATATTGGTGCAAGACAAGAATATTATGTAACAATTGTAAGAGGTATTAGGATGATACTTACGAATTAGATGTATGTTATTCTCCAATGTTTTCATTATAGTTTTTTTACAATTTTCCTATTTGTCTATAATATTTAATGCCAAATAATGCAGCTCGAATTTACAACATATTCATGTATATATGTATATATATGTATACATATATGTATAACATATATATACATGTTACCATAAGAGCAATTATAGTTAAATGTTCTTTCTTTCGTTGTTGGTCTATTGTTTTCATTATCTATGTATATCTTTGGCATTGCAACCATTACCATAGGAGGAATTGTAGCTATTTGTGTGCAGGGTTTAGGGATATATGAAACCATTGACATAGTGGAGATAAAATTACGTTGTTGGTTGTTTAGTGTTAGTCTAGTAGGTCTTTTACAATTTCTCTATTTCTATATAATATCTAGTGTCAGGTGATGCAGCTCAAATTTTTAAAGGAGCTTGTGGTGTTATACTGATGCTTGCATGGGTGTTTTGCATAGATTAATTTATTCTTAATGTCTTCTTATTATATGTTTCTATGTTTGGCGTTATACCCATTTTTGAGACTTGAAAGAGATTATTGCTCTTTGTAGGCGAAGAAATTACAGTCAAATCTTCTTTCTTTCACCAAAAAAATATGGTTGGGCTCAGTAATTTTGTCACCCTTGTTTATTTTCTCAAGTTATATATATATATATGTGTGTGTGTGTGTGAGTGTGTAGACACACACACACACACCCATATATATATATGCATACTTTTACAATTTTTCTATTTCTATATTATATGTAGTGTGAGGTGATGTAGCTCAAATTTTCAATCGAGCTTGTGGGGTTATACTGATGTTTGCATGGGTGATTTTTATAGATGATTAATTTATTGTTTATTTCTTCTCGTTATATGTTTCTATCTTTGGTGTTATACCCATTTTTGAGACTTCAAATAGATTATTGCTCTTTACGGGTGGAGAAATTGCAGTCAAATCTTCTTTCTTTCATAAAATGAAAATGGTTCAGCTTAGTAATTTTTTTCACCCTTGTTTATTGTTTCTAGGTATATATATATATACATATATGTATATACATATATATATACATATATGTATATACATATATATATATACATATATATATACATACATATATATATGCATACATATATATATGTATATATGCATACATACATGCATACATATATATACATATACACACTTAATCGAGACTCCAAGCTACATTAGTGTTATTCTAATACCTCTTTTACAATTTCTCTATTTCTCTATAATATTTATTCTGAGGTGATGCAACTTGAATTTTCAATCAAGTTTGTGGGGTTATACTATTTTCTACATGGGTGTTTTGCATAGATGATTAATTTATTGTTAATATCTTCTTGTTATATGTTTCTATCTCTGAGGTTAAACATAAAAAAATCTTGTTCATGGCTTGGCTGATGGAAATCCCATCATAAACTTCAAACAAATAACAAACACTTTTCATATCTATATATTTGCAATTTCTCCATCCATACAAAACCATAATGGCAGACATCCATGTCAAATGACTTACAGATTCTGAAGAAAAAGAGTTTTAACATAAACAATAAATAAACCATTTATACAAAACACCCAAGTAAAACGACCTACAGATTGTGCAGTGCCACAATTTTAAAACCCTCCAATCTGCCATAAAACGGAGAAGAGGGTGATGATTTTTACAATACTCTACTATCAAACAATACTATCATTTTTACAATAGTCCACTATGAAACCAACAACACAATGGCTCTTTTGACAATGCAACTTAATGAATATACTTCCTCACACATTACGCAAAAAATTTGAGCTACATTCACTGGAATTAAAAATATTATAAAGAAACAGAGAAATTCTAAAACACCTATTACACAAAAAAATTCTATTCAAGGCTCGGTTGGCGAAAATCCCATCGAAAACTTCAAACAAATAACAAACCCTCTATATATCCATACATATACAATCGCTCTTATCTTAATCTTCAATTGGGCAATAAAATTACCAACCCTAACCATTTTGACAGAAGAACCCAGATTTAACTACTATTGCTCCTATGGTAACGGGTATAAGGCCAAAAATGCACAGAGATAACTACAAACAATAAACCATGAACGAAAAAATTACAAACCCTAACCATATTTCTTGATGAAACAAAAAAAGATTCAACTGCAATTTTTCCATCCATAGAAAATGATCACGCCAAACATCTATGCAGAACGACTTCCAAAATCTGGACAACAAAAACAATCTATACAAAACACCCATGTAAAACGGCTTATAGATTGCAGAGATAGAGAATTTTCAAACCCTCTAATTCGACACAAAAAACAACAAAACCCAACGATTTTTACAATTCTCCTACGAAACAAACCAGGGAATTGCAGGCAACATATTTTACATTAGTTCGCTATCAACCCAATGCAACTTAAACAATATACTTTGTCACACATTACGCAACACATCAGTGTTCAAACCCTAAAATATGCTATCAAAATGAACAATAAGTAGAGAAAAAAACACATAAACAATAAATTAATCATTTATGCAAAATACCCATGCAAAACAACTTACTGATTTCACAACTCAATAGTTTTAAAACCCTCCAACCTGCTAAAAAACGGAGCTGAAGGCGATGAATTTAACAATAGGCTACTATCAAACCAACACCACAATGGCTCTTTCAACAATACAACTTCATCAAAGTATACTCTCCCACATGCCAGTATTCAATATTGCATTTACTTCATCCGCCGCCATTGTACAATGACAGGATACATTGGCCCTCATGCCAACAAACGCTTACCGTTCACATTCCCCATATCTAGGACACCCCACCACCACCAACCCACGTAATTACCAACACCCACATTGCTACAAAAAAAAAATAGTGGCCTCCCCGCCGACCGGTAGACCCCTGGCGCCGACAAACCTAATTCACGATTGGGCTGATGAAAATCTCTACAGAAACTTCAAACAAAATAGCCTATCGGCTAATAACCTATATACTCAAAATATATTCTAAGATGATAATCATGCATTTTGGACTACATGAGTATCCTCTTTTCCTATATTTCAAGTATAATTGAATGGAAAACAAGTAAAAAGTTCCCCTAAACATAGTTCATATCTTTCAACATATACACAAAGTTATTGTTAGAAACCAAGATTAGATTTACAAACTAGAATAGATCTTCCACAGAAGAGAAAATCAGAAAAAGCAGAGGCTATTGCAAAATGATGAGCAACATAATTATTCAAGAATTTAATAATTACATGATAATGATTTGCTTTATAAAAGCAAGATTTGCATAACCCTAATTTTATCTTGAGCAACAAGATAGCTCAACAAGATAAGGATAAGAATCTATAACTTAGGAATTAAATAAAGTCTAAGTAAACTTATGTAAAGTGTAATTATATATTAATTACACCAACACCCCCCCATAAGTGCAACTTAGGGAGAAGAAAAATTATTATGCAAAGATGAGTCTCGGCAACAAGGCCTGATCAAGTACTCATGTACAAATGCAAAGATGAGGTAGAGAAGGAAAACTCAGTGGGACAAAACCCCCCATGCAATTAGATGACTGCTGCAAAGAAGCATTGGAAGAACATTGTGGAGTAACACTGGAACCGCAATTCGACAAGCAAGGAAAGATACTTATGTCTACAACTAAAACCAAAAATGGAATCATGATAATGTGACAGCAGACTCGATGCCACAGAACACTCGAAAACTCACAAACTGGAACAACCCTGGAATCTATTAAGCAACAGTAGATGAGATGATGACAGAATCTGGAAGCTGTGTATCTCGATGCCGATGCCAAACTGTGACTAAAAATCTTCCATGGGAAGGAGTATCATGAAGACTCTAGAACATTAACCATAAAAACATGGCCCTCAAACTGATATGGATCCAATGTGGATCATTAACCATAGGCTCTCAATCTAAAGTGTGAACCGATGAATCTGATGTGTCAAACTATAGCAAAAAAGTGGCCAAAAGAAACTAGGAAACCAAATAACCCATACGAGCTTCCAACAAATCAAAATGGATATGGAGATCAAAGTGCATGCACACTCTAATTAGATTTATTATGCAAGAAACCCCCCTAAGTGGAACTTTATCATAGTTCATTTATTACAATAACCCAATGATTGTAAAAGGAGAGCATACAAACATGCATAAATAGAAAAATAATAATACACCTCAAATCTGTGTAGAGGACTAAATCAGCTTTCCAACACTGCAAGAATGACAAAAAATGGATCACAAAGTCAAAAGATATGCCCTCTAGAGTGAAAATAACAACATTTGAGTTCAAATGCCTGCAAAATAAATCTAGAGAAAAATTTGGTAAAAAAAAACCCACACCACTGGATCGGCGTCAGAATTAGATTTTCGACAATATCTCGTTTGTGAAAAATGGACATCATATGCAAAAAATACACCCGATTTCATGAACATTGCTCTAGAATGCCCAATAAGGGTTGCAGGGCGCCCAAGGGGCTAAAAAAAATGAGCCCCTGGTCCCATGAAGGACCAGGGGGTTGGTGGCTAGGGGTTGGGGAGGAGCCCCTAGTCACCCATATGACCAACGGACTACTGCAGTGGGCTGCCAGGGGCTAAGCGCGGCCCCCGGTCACCAACGTGACCGCTGCTGGGGGCAAAGCTCAGCGGGGGTTGGGCGCAGAGCGCCCGGTCCTCAATAGGACCACAACCCCTATGAAGAAGGCCTGTGGGGGCTGATAGAGGTGGCGGCGATGGAGACTGGTGGCGAGCTAAGCGGCAGCGGAGGCTGGAGGGGGCCGCGATGGCTGAGCTCGGCTCGGCGAACGATGGGCGGGTGGCTCCAATGGTGGCAGCAGTTTAGTGGCCATCGAGTGGTGAAACTATTTAAAACTGGACGCGCAGGCACAAAACACAAAAAAACATGTTTTTAAAAAAAAAAATCAATTTTCATGTGTTGGGAAGCGTGTTGGGGAGGCCATACGGCCTCCCTGGCAATTTTTTTTGCCTTTCGGACCAACTTCTCCAAAATCAATGAAACAAAAGACGATTTTAGGGTTTTTGGCCACTGCGAACGCGATGGTGACTTCTGTTTGTGCCCAAAATGCTCCAAAAATTTGGCTACCTCTAGATCTTGCAAAAAAACTCTGAGCTTGAAACCCTCACAGATCTGGCAAACGATGGCCAAAATCTACAAAATAAAAGTCAATCCTGACTTTTTCTAACGCTCTAAATCCAATGGTGAAATTTGATTTGATCCAAAATGCCTCATGAATAAACTCAAGGCATGACACCCTAGAGGAATCCTGAATGAACCCTGCAATGATTTTCTCAAAAAATTGAGAAGGGGCTGCAAATCAAGGCTCTAATACCATGTAGAAGTTGTCAAAACCAACCTCAGAGCCCAAGAACACCTACATGCAAAGAGATACCTGTCACAGGGAAGAGAATGGAGAAAAAAGCAAGAGAGGGTTTTGAAACTCTGAAATATGAAAAATGTATTAATCAGAGAGTGAGATAAAATACAATGATCAATCCTTATAAAAGGAGATTGTGCAACCCTATAGAAACCCTAATAGGTAGACATTTAATAATTAATATAATTATTAAATGTCACAATATGCAAACTAAAGTAAAATTTTAAGAGACGAATAAAGATAACTTAATTAATTCCTAAGTTATAGGCTTTTATCTTTATCTTGTTGAGCTATCTTGTTGCTCAAGATAAGATTAGGGTTATGCATCTTTGCTTTTATAAAGCAAATCATTATCATGTAATTATTGAATTCTTGAATAATATTATATTGCAAATTTTTTGCAACCTCTCTGCTTTTTCTGATTTTCTCTTCTCTAGAAGGTCTATTCTGGTTTGCAAATTAGACCAACTTCTCCAAAATCGATGAAACGAAAGGTGATTTTAGGGTTTTTGGCCACTGTGAACGCGATGGTGACCTCTGTTTATGCCCAAAATGCTCCAAAAATTTGGCTACCTCCAAATCTTGCAAAAAAACTCTGAGCTTGAAACCCTCACAGATCTGGCAAATGATGGCCAAAATCTGCAAAATAAAAGTCAATCCTAACTTTTTCCAACACTCTAAATCCAATGGTGAAGCTTGATCTAATCCAAAATACCTCATGAATAAACTCAAGGCATGATACCCTCGAGGAATCTCGAACGAACCATGCAATGATTTTCTCAAAAATCTAAGAAGGGGCTGCAAATCAAGGCTCTAATACCATGTAGAAGTTGTCAAAACCAACTTCAGAGCCCAAGAACACCTGCATGCAAAGAGATACCTCTCACAGGGAAGAGAATGGAGAAAAAAGCAAGTGAGGGTTTTGAAACTCTGAAATATGAAAAATGTATTAATAAGAGAGTGAGATAAAATATAATTGAAGACATCTAAATTTAATCACTTCCATATGATTAAATTTGTTGTCTTTTCGTCTATCATATTAATATTAATTTATTAAATTAATATTACACCTTTCGCTTCACATTGGTAAAGTATTTAATTTAAAAATTAAATACTTTATCTTTCACCTCTTTCCTCTCTAAATTAAATAAATACACTAATTTATTTAATTTAGTCATTTTTCCCCTTTTGATTTTAAATCAATTTAAAATTCTTCATTTCTCTCTCCTTGTCACATCCTCCATAACCTTGCCCTAATCTGAATTAATTTAATAAATTCATGATTATGATGTGCATTCTCTTAATCAGAGATTAATGTCACATCCTCCTACATTTGCCACTTGCCTCTAATCTTCCATTAATTAGCCTAATCCAATGTTTGCACAACCTTAACCAAGGTCATTAGCTATTTCTAGCACCACTTTTTGGTCAATTCTTCCATTTTTCCTTTTTAGATGTTGACTCTCCTTCCCATGAGAATTTTTAATTCTCATTTATTTATCCCATGTCTCTCTCCTCCCTATGTGAATTTTTAATTCACATTCCATTCTTCCAAGGCTTCTAGAACCTTGGACTTGTCACAATCTCCACATGTGACCAAGTCCCACCTTTTTGGAGCCCACCTTTTACCCTCTAGATCATCCTAAGAATGTGAATTTTTAATTCACATTTATATCCCCAACCACCTTTCCTTTTCCCATGTAGACTTTTGAGGAATTCTAAAATTCCTCAAATGTCCCTTTCACTCCCACTTGGGGACAAGAAATCCCTTTTTGTGGAAATCCTCTCATCCCCCAAGGTGCATGTCCTTTTCCACCTCATGTACCTTTTTGACAACTCATCTCCACCTCATATCCTCTTGTCCACTTCAACCTCCACATGTCAAGATGTGAGGGCTTGTGGGTTCTCAACCCACCATAGCCCTTCATCTTGACCTTGTTGGATCAATCTTAACCCTTGAATTCTCTAGAAAATCGAAAATCTCCTATAAATACCCCCTCTTTAAGGGCATTTCCAACACTTTGCATTTTGATAACTACATGCTGTCCATTTGAATCATCAAGCCTTTTCAATCATTTAACCATCTTTGTTAATCATCTTGCATATTAAATCTTGCATATAGTCACTTAATCCATCATCTAAGGAGCACACAACCAATCAAAGCAAGGGCCAATCAAAGAGGTATCAACAACAAGGGAGGTAAAAGTGTTTGTGTTTTATCTTATTTGCATTCCTTTTCGTTGAACCACTCTTTTGGCTAATCTTGAGGTGTCCTTGGTATTTTGTTTTTCATATCTCTTAGTTGTTTTTCTCATTTAGAGAAGTGCAAATATTAGGGTATACATTTCTGGCACGCCCGGTGGGACCCACACACGGGTCTTGCATTTAATGTTTCTTTGAGTTAAGAATTTTGCAGGAAAAACTCGCAAAAAGGCGGTAGCGCCCCCCAGAACCGCGGCAACGCCCTTCACAGAACTGTGGTAGCGCCCTTCACAGAACTGTGGTAGCGCCCTTCACAGAACCGCGGCAGCACCCTTCACAGAACTGGGGCGGTGCCTTTCACAGAAGTGCGGCAGCACCCTTCACAGAACCGCGGCAGCGCCCTTCACAGAAGTGTGGTAGCGTGCTTCACAGACCCGCGGCAGCGCCCTTCATAGAAGCGCGGCAGCGCCTCAAAATAGCACAGTTCGGAATGGTAAAATATGTGTTTTGGCTTCATTTTTGTTCTAGTTTTTTACAGCTTTTACGTAATAACTCTCTAACATTGTGGTGGCAAGGATATTTTTGTTTTTCGCTAACATTTTGCAGCATATTGTGGTGAAATTTGACCAAAGACGAAAAAGAGGACAACTAACATTTGTTTGCAGGGTCATCTCCATAATCAAACTTTCAAAAAATTATCTCTGCTATTTTCAAACATAGTCTAATTAGGGGGATTAAAACCTCACTGTTTGCTGTGGTTGCTTATTTTTGTGTTACCCAAGGGGGCATTGATTTATTTTCACTTTCCCCTTGCACTTCATGTGAGCCTGGGGAGTAGTTGAAAATAGTTAGTGTCTTCCTTTTTAGTGGGACCTACTTGAATATTTCATCACCCTAAGGGACGATTCCAACCATGTGTACTGGCGGGGTATATAAAGGGGGGAGAATGAAAGTTGTACCCCAATCCATTTGCATTGTAATTGGCGAAGCGTCGAAGCTAGGGTGATGCCTAGATAGATATGAAGAGTTGGTCTGAGCCTTTCAGTATCTCGCTGGGGTTCCCGACTCACGCTTATGACGGACTGGTGTTCACGGTTGTACCTCACGTACCGAGAGTATATCGAGGACTCCCTAGAAGCCTTGTGCATCCTAGATTAAGACTTTGCCTTACCATACCCGTAATATTAATCATAGGATTGTGCTTGCTTGAGGTGTTTTCTTGTGGAAATTCTGTCAAATTTTGATACTTTTGACTTGTTTCATCATTTTGTGTCCTTGCCATAGCCTTTGCCATCAAAAACCAAGCTTTGTCCCTGCAGAAAAGCGGTAGCGCCCTACGCAGAAATGCGGTAGCGCCCCACGCAGAAAAGCGGTAATGCCCTACACAGAAACGTAGCAACGCCCTATGCAGAAACGCAGTAGCGCCCTGTGCAGAAATGCGATATCACCCCTGATTTACTGCAGAAAGGCGGTAGCACCCCTGATTCACTACAGAACGTTGCCTATGCCCCTGATTTTGCTGTCAACGCCCTGAAAGTACCCCATTCGGATTCATTTAGCCTCTAAATCACCACTTAATCGTTCCCAACTATTATCCCATTATCCTAAGTCTCCATTTAATCATTTTAAGACTCCCAAAACCTCCATTTCATCCATTTAAACCCCCATTCTATCACTCCAAATTTTCACGAATCACCTTTAATCTACCTTTTCATTTTAATTTTCCATTCACAAGTCAATACCCTCACCTAACAGACATCACAACTTTACCATTCACACCTCTTAAACACCACCCATAGCCAAACCGTCCTAACCTTGCATTACAAAGTGGTTATCTAAATTGACTATAGCGCTTGAACTTGATTATTGGTCTTTAACTTCACCCCCAATCAATTCATTTCCACCTTGAGGTGAATTCGGTGTTGTAAGTTATCATCCACGACCCAATCAATCCATTTCTAGCTTAAGGTGGATTCGGTCCCGTAATCATCCTATTAATCAATCAAAGCTCTAGGGTCACTAAGGGTAATCCCACGTGATCAAGCTTAAGGTCCCTCTCTTACATCTTCCAATCCAATCCCAATCCAAAATCCTAATCAAATCAAATCCAATCTAATCAAATCTCAATCTAAAATCCAATCCAATCCAATCCAATCCCAATCCAAAATCCAAATCCAATCCAAAATCCAATCCAATCCAATATAATCCAATCCAATCCAATCAAATCCAAATCCTAATCTAATCAAATCCAATCCAATCGTAATCTAATCCAATCCAACAAATCCCAACAAAATCTGATCCAAAATCCAAACCCTGTCTAAATCACACCTTACCCAATCATAATCAAATCATTTGACAAGGTCATTAATCCGCTCATCTCACATTTGCATGCCCGTTCAGACCCGTTCACAAGCAAAGAAGATGGCCGACTGTCAAGCTCAAAATGCCCAATCCAACAATCCCCAAGATCCCAAGAACAACTCATCAGATCCCAACAAAGGTACCGACATCACTCATGATCCCCACAATGGTACTTCATCACACTCCAACACTGAGAATCAGAATAACTCGCCACATGGAGAAGAGAGCATGGTTAATCAACCTGAACTCACACTTGAGGAACATTTTAGTAATCCTGCCAATGTGCAAATGACCGACCGTTTGCTTGCGAAACATGGGGAAGAAATCTTGGCCCACTTGATTGAGAAGGGTGTTAAACCTCCCTCCAATGTTGACTTGTCCAAATACAAAGGTGCCCCATCTCACGTACTCCAAGGGTCCCAAAATGCACCCGAAGGTTCATACTTTTCCAATGTTCCTCCAATTGAGGGTTGGCATCAACCTGAATTTGGCAATGCCATCCTTTATTAGGTTAATTATCCCCCACATGCTTCGACCTTAGTTATAGGTGGATCTCAGGTGCCAGATCCCAATAATCCTTTCGCTTATGGCATGCCACAAAACATTCCGCAACCTCCGCCATTAACATTAACCGCACCCCCTCCTTTGAACCCACCTACAGTCAATATTGGGGGTACCTCCTTTGCTACATCGCTTCCTCCTCCTAGGACCACCAACACACCACCTCAACAGGTTCCCCAATCTACTATCCCGCCTCAAATACCACCACAAGGCGCACCCCAGCTGAACATTCCGAGCGGAACCCAACAACCTCCTTTACAAAGTGTGCCCACACAACCCCCGCCATCTCATCTGCAACAACCTATACCCAATACTTTGACCTCTTTACAACAACCATCCTACCAATCATAAGGCAATCCATCTCAACCGCCTACCCAAACCTTATCTCCCTTTCTTGTGTCCCTTTTGCGTCCAAAGGTCCAACCATAGCATAATATCCCACCTCAGTCCATACAACACTCGATGCTGCAACAACAACCTCCACAACACTACTACCACCATAATCAACAACAATTTCACCAACAACCGTTTTATCCAACCTCCCAACAATCACAACAATATCTTCAATACCAACAGGCCAACACGCAACGTCCCGTCCAAGTCCCTCAGCAACCTACCCCACACCTTCACCAAACAAATTCATATTATGCCCCACAACAACAACCCCCATATCAACAAAACCCCCTACCTTACCATCAAGTCGTGTCATCATCCAATCATCCAAACCCACATTTTAACAATCCGACACCCTTTCAACAAGATCCCTCATCTTTCTATCATCCATATCCCCCCAACCCACCACCAGTTAGCTCAGACTTGTTGGAAATCAAAGCTTCCCTTAAGGACCTTCAAGCAGGGGGCACAAAACAATCATTCAAATTTGAAGATATATGCCCATATCCATTCGATCCATCAATCTCATTGATCCCATTCCCTAAACACTTTGAGATTCCAAAATTTGACAAATACAAGGGAGACAAAGACCCTAAGGCCCACTTGCAAGAGTTTTATGCACAGTGTCAAGAAGTCATGTATAGTGATAACTATCTCTTACGTCTGTTCCCAAGAAGTCTAGCGAGCCTCGCCCTAGATTGGTTCATGACTCTTGAAAAGGGGTCTATAAAAACGTTTGTAGACTTATCAGAAAAGTTTGTCTCCTACTTCTCCTTCAATTTGCAGAAGGATACTGACACCTTAGATCTCTTGAAAGAGAAACAACAGGATGGAGAAACCTTTACCAGCTACCTCCAACGGTGGCGTGCATTAGCTAGTCGAATGAAAAATCCTTTGAAAGAAAAAGACATGGTCACCCTCTTCGTGGAAAATTCTCATCCTGACATGGCCCACAATTTTAGACTACACTGTGTCACCACTTTTGCTGAGATAGTGGAAAAGGGACCTATCCTTGAACGTGCCCTTATTGTCAAAGGACACATCAAAATACACAGTCATGATAAAGAATGGTCATTCGGAGATAAATCACAATTTTGGAACAAAAACAAAAATGTAGTGAATGATGGAGTGACAGACACCAAACATGTCCAAGTGGCTAATGCATCCCAAGGGCAACAATAGTCTATACCCAATGCCATATCGGTACCCCAGGGGGCACCTCGTCCCCCTCAACAGTCAAACCAAAGAAATCAAGGGAACACCAAACGACAATATGCCCAATTAGGTGAACCCTTGAGGTTGTTTTCAATAAATTGTTACAAATCAATTACCCCATCACATATCCTGTCACCAAACCATTCGATGAGTCCAAACCCAAGCCAGAATGGTTCAAAGACAATGAGTATTGTAACTTTCATAAAATCAAGGGACACTCCTTGAATAAGTGTCAGGGTTTAAAAAATTATGTCCAAGATCTCATTGATCGAGGAGATATCAAGGTTGACCCCAGTCAACCTTCATCGTCCAATGCTCAACTGCAAATCTATCAAAATGCCTTCCCAAACCATAGTCAAGGTCCTAGCACCTCCACTAGTCATCCCCAAAATAACAACACCAATAATGTGAATTACAAGAATGTGCCCTTCAATTATGAAGGTGTTATTCATTACATTGAGCAGGTGGAACCCCGAGTATCCATGATACATGTTAAAGCCAAAGACCCTCAATGTGCTGTGACTATGCGACGGGCCTACATCACCATCCCTACAGCCTCCACACACATCCAACCCGCTCCTATAAACTCTCAATATAACATCCTTGATCACCTAAGGAAGACCCCCGCTCATATATCTATTCTGGATTTGCTTAAGTCTTCCCCGGTATACCAAGAGATCCTCAATAAAGCCTTGCAGGAAACCCATGTCCCAAATGACATCGACCCCACACAATTACAAGCTTTTGTGGGACACTTGGATTTGTCTCACCACCTCCATTTCAGCCAAAATGATATGCCCAACATTGGTGTTAATCACAACCACCCCCTACATATCAAAGTCATAATTTCCCGTCATAAAATAAAAAGGGTCTTGGTAGATAATGGCTCTGCCCTTAATCTATGTACTTTGAAATTCATAAAATAGATAGGGTATTCTCAAGCGGACCTAAGCAACTAGATAATTACGATCAAGGCTTATGACAATGCAGAAAGAAATTTAGAAGGAATCATCAGTCTCCCTATCCAAGTGGGACCCGTGCTCCAGTATACTACCTGCCATGTCCTTAATCTGGACTTACCGTATAATCTCCTCCTTGGCCGCCCATGGCTCCATGCTATGCAAGTTGTTCCATCCACATACCATCAATGCCTCAAATTCCCAGTTAACGAACGGGAGGTCACCATCTATGCTGACCCCCAACCATTTGAGTATTGTCAAGCTTTAGAAGCATCTTTTCCCCATTTACATTATTGTCTTGGGGTCGAAATGGGGGCCTCCTAGTCATTATCCTGCAATCTGTCATCCTAGAATCCACCATCTACTGTAATCACCACTCCATCCTCTGCCACTAATCCTTCAGTCACTAGAGTCCAGATCATTGACAAAGGGTACGGTGAGTATGAGATGCATACGGCTCTTAATGTAGCCACCATGCCACCGTCACCACATGAGTACGGTCAACCTTCACATGCTATACAAATAGAAGACAAGATCATCACCTTCAGCAGTAAAAACATTCCTACTACCACTTTCAGGTCCCCGAGTGTCAAGGTCGATGCGCCAGAGGAAGACATCAGCCAATGGGTCTATCGAGAAGAGCCCGAGCCAGAAACTCCTCTAAAGAAATATTTTCAGGAAAAGTATCCTTGGCCAACAAAGTTCGTGGAAAAACATAACTACCAAGGTAGAGGCCTAGGTAAAGAGGAACAAGGGCGATTGCAACCCATTGATACACAACAGTTACCAAAGAAGGTAGGAATTGGGTATGATAGCAAACAGGAAAGCCCTGCAACGTCATCCAATACTTCCAATAGTATCACTGTGGACGATGGCTCATTGGAAGACATACGCGAGGAGGAATTCATCATCCATGCATACGATGATATCGATCACACTGATTTATCCTCCATCTTCGAATGCCTATCTATTTGCACCATCAGCCTATCCCTCCGTCACCCTGAACTCATTGATTGGGACCTACACAACACCACACCTGTCAGTATGTCTGCGGACACCTACATCAACCTTATGGGATTGGGGGAGGATGAACACTCCAGTCGCAAAAGTAAAGATAAGAAAAGTAAAAAGAGGTCATCTAGTGAAAACCTCTTTGAGGCACTCCCTGACCTAGAAAAAGTAAAAATAAAGGACGCATCTGATGGTGAAAACCTCGAAGAGGCGACAGAAGATGGAGATGTTCATCTTCCCCTTATGGGAACTCAGCTATCTGCCAGATCATCTATCCTGATTGAAGAGACACAAGAAGTTAATTTGGGAACTGCTGAAAGTCCGAAGATCACCTATGTAGCCAAGTCACTCTCCGAACAAGAGTATCCGATCTTTGTGCAGCTACTCCAAGAAGGAATCATCAACTTTGCTTGGTCATACTCAGACATGCCAAGCTTAGACCCTGCTTTAGTGGTGCATCACTTAGACATCCGCCCAGACGCCAAGCCTGTTAAGAAAAAACTCCGAAAGATGCACCCGCAAGTCGCATTGTTAGTTAAGAAAGAGTTGGAGAAGTTACTAGACGCAGGTTTTATCAGACCTATTGACTACTCCGAATGGATCTCCAACATAGTGCCGGTTGCTAAACCAAATGGTGACATTCGAGTCTGCACATATTTTAGGGATCTCAACAAAGCCTACCCAAAAGATGATTTCCCTCTTCCTAATATTGACATGTTGGTTGACCTAACAGTAGGACATGAGATGTTGTCCCTCATGGATGGCTTCTCCGGTTACAACCAGATCTGAATTGCACCTGAAGACCAACACAAAACTGCCTTCACAACTCCTTGGGGCACCTTCTGCTACAATGTTATGCCCTTCGGTCTCAAAAATGCAGGGGCAACATATCAGAGAGCCATGACGGTTATCTTCCATGACCTCATCCATATCATCATGGAAGACTATGTTGATGACTTGTTAGGGAAGTCCAAGACACGAGTAGAACATCCGGCCATCCTGAAGAAGATATTTGAATGGTTAGAACATTATAAGTTGCGGCTGAATCCAAAAAAGTGTGTCTTCGGGGTCACGTCAGGGAAATTGTTGGGTTTCATTGTCTCTCATAGAGGTATTGAAGTTGATCCTGCCAAGGTAAAGGCTATTCTGGACATGCCACCCCCACGCAATCTAAAATAGTTAAGGAGCCTCCAGGGAAAGATGCAGTCTATTCGTCGGTTCATAGCCCAACTCGCAGATAAATGTCAACCTTTTACCCATCTTTTGAAGAAAGATTCTACATTCTGATGGACAGCACAGTGTCAAATAGGTTTTGATAAAATCAAGGAATACTTAGCTCATCCCCCAATTCTGATTCCGCTTATTCCCAGAAAACCCCTCCTACTTTATATCTCTGCTACCTTGGTCGCACTGGGGGCATTATTGGCGCAGCATGATGATTCACACAAAGAAAGAGCAATCTACTACATCAGCAGAACACTAGTTGGCTATGAGTTAAATTACTCTCCTATGGAAAAAGTGTGCCTTGCGCTAGTCTTCAGTACACAGAAACTCCGCCATTACATGCTCAGTCACCCAGTCAAATTAATTGCTAAAATTGATCCTTTGAAATATCTATTGTCTAGAACCACCTTGACTGGCCGCATGGCCAAATGGGTCATGCTGCTAAGTGAATTTGACATTGAGTATGTGGAGCGCAAAGCTATTAAAGGACAGGTTATTGCTGATCAATTGGCTGAAGCGCCACTAGTAGATGCCTACCCAATAGACACTGAATTCCCGGATGAAGGAATCTACACAGTAACAGAAGCACCAACTTGGATGTTATACTTTGATGGCTCATACACTCATAGTGGATCTGGGGCAGGAATTCTATTAGTCACCCCTCAAGGTGACTACATCCCAAAATCATTCAGAATAGCGTTTCCCTGCACCAACAATATGGCAGAATATGAAACCCTCCTCACCGGCCTTAGAATTGCAAAACAGTGGCACATTACACATTTGAAAGTCTTTGGAGATTCCTTGCTGGTTATCCGGCAAGTTAATGATGAGTTCCTCATGAAGAATGACAAACTGCTACCCTATAAACGCATGGTGGACGATTTCAAGAAATATTTCACCTCCATACAGTTTGACCAAATCCCTCGAGTGCAGAATAAAGCAGCAGACGCCATGGCCACTATTGGTTCTCTGATTGACATGCCCAAGGATCGAACAGAGTGTGAGTTTCTGGTCGAGCAACTGTTAATCCCTACATATGACATTCCTGACACTGACATGGTGTGCGATGTTGTAGGTCCTGCCTCCCCGTGGTACCAAGACATATATACTTACCTTCGTGACAACACCATACCCCCGGAACTTACACGCAACCAACGTAAATCCTTTATCCATCGTTCATCCCGATACATCCTCGTTGGTGATATGCTTTATCGTCGCGGGTATGATGGAATCGTCCTGCGATGTCTGAATGAGACCGAAGCCCAAATGGTACTAACAGAAGTACATGGTGGTATTTGTGGGGCTCACTCAAATGGTATGGCTCTAGCCAAAAGAATCCTATGGGCTGGATATTACTAGCCTACATTGGAATGAGATGCTTGCGAATTTGTAAAGAAATGTCTTTTGTGTCAACAGCATGCGGATTTGATCCATGCTCCAGCACAAGATCTTCAGCCTCTCCTAACACCTTGGCCATTTTCTCAATGGGGTTTTGACTTGATTGGCAAGATTCACCCACCATCATCCGATGGCCATACATTCATCATCACCGCAACTAAGTACTTCACCAAATGGGTGGAAGCAATGCCACTCTCCCAAATCACCGGTACTCAGATTTCTAAATTCATCCTCTACCATATTCTCTGCAGATATGGTATCCCATCCACCATCATTTCTGATAACGGAAAGCTGTTTAAAAATCAAGCCATGAAGCACCTATGTGACACTTTCCACATCCAACATCGTTGGTCAATGCCTTACTACCCTCAGGGTAATGGTCAGGCAGAAGCAACCAACAAAACCCTCATCCGCATCCTCAAAAAGGTGGTCAATAGCACTGGACGAGATTGGCACCTTCACATACATCTCGCCCTTTGGGCATACCGCACATCTATCCATACCCCAATAGGCGCCACCCCATACTCTTTAGTATATGGTGCGGAAGTCGTCTTGCCAATCGAAGTTGAGCTCCCCTCATTGAGAATTTCTTTGAAAAACCTCATCAGCGAAGAAGATGCCCGCGTTGCACGCCTTGCCCAGCTGGAGTTACTAGATGAATGCAGAATACAGGCCTATGATCACCTACAAGTATACCAGAATCGCCTTAAACGTCATTACAATAAAAAGGTCCATCCCAGGCAATTCCAGATTGGTGAACTTGTGCTCAATGAAAATCACCGCACTCAGCAAGACTGTGACAAGAAAGGAAAATTTGAGGCAAATTGGCTAGGGCCGTATATCATAACCACCAAATATGGATCTGGAGCCTATAGGTTGGCTACTCTGGACGGAGATCCCCTTAACGAACCTATCAATATTCTCCATCTAAAAAGGTTCTATGCCTAAAGTCTGCTTGGTCTACCTTATCGAAAAAATCAAAAAAATAAAAAATAAAGGCAAAAAATCAAAAAAAAATAAATAGTAAAGAAAAATAAATCCGTCCTATGGTGAAAACCACCCCTTGGTGGTGCCTTGGATAAGTATGGATGGTGAAAACCTGGTAACAGGCGTCATCCATAGAGGGCTTAATCATTATCTACCTGGCATCTTAGTTACTTTATGTTGTCATCCGCACTTTCATCCCCACCCACATCAGCCTAGGCCGCTTGGTATTTGTTGATTGAGCATCGGATGACTCATCTTACCTATCCCTCATCCTGAGCTTTCTTATATCCCACTTTGAGCTTGTGTCTTTCATCCGTCAACCCATGTCGTCATATAGGATCATCCATCGTGTCGGTCTCCATCTAGATCTCATCCTCTTGTACCACTTCCATCTTTTTATCGAACTACGTCGCCCCTGCGCTTTCACGTAGGCAAGGTTGGTCATTTGATCCTCCCCCGGGGCATTTGTCGGTCATGTCTTGTGTCCATCATTGGTCACCATTGTCCTCTTTCCGCTTTATCCATGGTCCTTTTCCGTGAACTACGAGGGCTCTGCGCTTTCACGTAGGCAAGGCCAATCTTTGATCGGCCCTCGAGCCCCTAGGTATTTAGGTTGTGTCTTGTCCCCTTTGTGGTTGTCTCATCAAGCTATGCCTTTATCTAGCTGATCCTTAGCAAACAAAACCCACTTGTACCAGCGAATCCGATCAATTTTGAATATCCTATGTCATATCGATCTCTTCATTTAGTATCTATCATAGGTCTCAACAGGATACATCCTTCCTAAACGGGCCTCATCAACTCCATCTATCCCCTTTAACCCTCTGGCAATGGACATTTGAGATTGATTGTGATCTTTTGATACTTTTAGTTTTTGTTTATCATTTGAGCTCCCTATAATCACCTGTCAAGGCCGCCATGATCCATCATATTATGGCGTGTTTTGACTGGTCCACATAAGGGCATATCTTGATCTTTTCTTTTATTGTGTCTTCTTGGTTGTCCCACATAGTACCCACCAAGATCCTCGAGGTCTTGTGTTATGTTGGGGCATCCTTCTGTGTTTGTGGTTATCCCAATACCGGGCCCGACTAAAGTCTTTCTTCGAGACTTTGGGGTATTGGGATAGTCTTCTTGTCTGGCGTGTTTGTCTCATGCATTAGACACTAATCTACCTCGGTCCTCTATACCTTGGTGTGTTGTGTCTTATGCTATAGCAAAAACCAGTGCTCCAAAGATGATAAATTGAATTAGGATTGCATTTTTCATAATCATTGCATTAACACTCACCCTATGGTTTCGGTTGTGCAAATACTTGCCCTCATTCTCTTCCATTCTTCTCAGGATACTGATACCTTTTGACAGATGCTAGCCTACA
This sequence comes from Sequoia sempervirens, assembly GCA_007258455.2. Taxonomy (NCBI): domain Eukaryota; kingdom Viridiplantae; phylum Streptophyta; class Pinopsida; order Cupressales; family Cupressaceae; genus Sequoia; species Sequoia sempervirens. The sequence continues at coordinate 1,452 of VDFB02128380.1, read as the reverse complement.
CCATCACCACGTACTCACCTCCACTTACCCTACCAGTTCTTATTAGCACTTATAGCCGAGTATTTTCCATGCCTCCATTGCCACCTGCATCACCACATGATTAGGTCCATGTCTACATCACTACCTGCATCACAAAATATTAGACACATAGTACATCATATCCTACATATACAAACTATTCATACAAAATCCATCTCACACATATACATACATAACGCATCTATCAACTAGGCATCCATATATCTAAACCATCATAGATCCCATAGGTACACATAACATATCACCATTACCATGCATCCATAAAATAAGCACATATCTCCAATCATCCATAAAACGTAGCATAAATAAATATAAGCATGATCATTCATCTCAAGTTATTAACATTCCAACCATTTAGGTCAACATTTCATGAATATAAGCATAAATAAACCAACACATGAGCATAAATAAATCACTGCATCCATCCACGAAACACATATAATGTTACACACATATGCATATAGTCATCCATCATAAATAGAAACATATGGTGCTAATAAGAACTGTCCCATATCAAAATAATATAACATGTGTCACATATACATCATACATATATCCGTCACATGACAAAGTACAAAATCCAGGGATATAGAACATCCCTGATATCCATCCTACACAATCCATCATGCATCTGTCAAAAATACAGTACCCTGTCACCTCCCGAATGAACTCCCCATGTCTGATCTCTGTGGAGACTCAGGTCCTGCCCCTCTTCCTGGTGAAAAACCTGGTGAATCACTGTAACCGCGAGTCGGTGTCCCCAATGACTGGGATGGCGCTGGCATCTGAGGTGCCTGCCTAGTATAACGGAATCTCTGTTGTGTTGGATCAAGAACCGCATCATAATATGCTGCCATCCAGAAACCTGCCTCTCTCGTGCTATCCTCTCTCTGCAGCCTGGACCCGAGCGGCATTCCGCTCATGTCGATACCTGTCTCAGTCTCTGGTGATAGCCCTCCTCTCCTGCTCCCATGCCTCCTAAGCTAACCAGCTCTGTGCCAGCTTTGTCTGTAGACGATCTCTCTCTCTCGCCACAACCTGCACATCCGCTCCTAGTATCTCACTCACACCATGACCTATCATAACATGTGTCATCGCCGCATCCATCTCAGCCTGTAGGGCCTGCACCCCCATCTCTGCTGCATACCTATCTCTCTCAGCCCCCTGGGCCTGAGCCACTGCTGCATCTCTATCTCTTTGGAGAGCCTGTGCCCGCAACTCTGCTAAATCCCTCTCTCTATGGAGAGTAGCTACCTCTGCCAACGCCTCATCTCTCCCCCTTTGTAATACCTGTATCTCCGCCTCTGCTACCGCCCTCTCACTCTGAACAAGCGCCTGTGCCGCATCCCTCTCGGTCTCCATCACCTATACCTGAGCCTGCATTGCGTCCCTCTCAACCCGCATAATTTGTAC
>VDFB02128379.1:0-12746 GCA_007258455.2 Sequoia sempervirens | reverse complement strand
GAAATAACAATATCATGATCAATAGGTTATATTTTTATGCTAACATTGTTTGCTTCCTTGTGCAGGTATAGGTAAAGTCATGAAGCTGAAACATTATTCGAAGACCAAGCATGTGGAGTAAAATGGGCGCCCACAAGGGTTGAGCTCGACATGCTGCCCTATTCTTTAAATAGGCTGATTTCAAAAGATATTTCATCATATACATCGAATGAAATGAAATACAACTGAAGATGAATCAAAGTCGTCCATCAAGTAACAAAACCAACTATGCATTCATAACGATCAAGATTTCTTTCTGAAGGCTACATGTGAATAGTGAGTTTAGTTCACTTAATAAATTTAACTGAGTACATTTACATCAGAAATTGCTAAATAACTTCATTTCTTGTGTTGATTATAATCAAATGTCATGTGAGTTTCAATTCATCAAATCTTTCTCGGATAGTGAACAGGCATACATTATGCCTTAATGTTTTGTTTTAATTTTTATTATCAAAGAGATTAGATTTTGAGAGAAGTTTATACGGTGAAATATAAAAATGCATGAAGAGTACCATGTTGCTCATGAGAACAAAAACAGACAGTGCACTTGAGTGTTGGATGAATTTCTAGTTCTGAGTTGACTGGTAAAGAATATACTACATTATCAATGGTAATAACAAAGTGATCTTTTCAGAAAAATAACAGAGGAGCAAGTATTTTCTTTCCAGAATGATTCTGAGTTACCAGCTATACCTATGAACTGGTGAGTAGAAGTGGTTCATACTGATGCAATGTTTCAATTCAAAAGAAAAAAGGAAAAACCTCTATAGAATTCAAATGTAGAAAGTGAAAGGTGCTGTGTTAGAGTTAAGGAAGGTTAAAAGAGACACTGCTGTTTGTATAGACAATATGCATGGAGAGTTATAAGTATTAAGCTAGTGATCTTTATAGACTGTCAAGAAAGGAGCAAATAGTTTGTTTCCAGAAGAAGGTTTGAGGTGTCAGTTATGCCTAGGAACAAAAGACTAAGTTCTGTCTTAGTGGAGGTGGCATGAGTTCAATGTCCAAATAATATAGAATGCGAATTAAAGGAGTCTGAATGCTTAAAGGAGCTCATAACTGAATATAGATTAACACAGATTTTGATCTAAACCATTAATGTACATTTCTGAAGGAAGATTTAAAAGCAAACATCAAATTCCAATATTGGTTTTCTGTTACAACTATCTGTGTAAGTGTCTTTCCTAAAAAAATAAATGCATATGAAGCTATTGTGAATCAAACCCTAGTAGAAAGTGCATACATTGTTCTTTGGAATATGGTATACCCATTTGAGGGTTTGTGTCAAAATTCAAGACTACATGTAATGAATGATGGGTCGAGTTCATAAACTGAGTTTAGGCGAAATACACAAATTTTGTTAACTCTTACAGGTGCTTTTAGTTTTGAGGGTAAACAAAGATGAACAACAGTTACCCACATGTGGGTTTGTTTTCAAAATGCAGTAAATATGATAATCTATAAAACCCATGTGGGTTTCTCATAAAAACAACAGTAAAATACAAATATGAAGATTTTAGTGCTGTTTCAAGCTTCAGAAGAGAAGAAAATGCAATTTTCTTTAATAATCCCAAGGACCCACTTTCAGTTTAGCATCAGAATACAGAAAAATGTAGTTTCCCTTAAAGATTCGAGTACCCATTTTCAGGGTTAGCTTCAAAGCATAGAAAAAATCAATTACAAAGATAACCCATGTGAAATATGGAATTATATTGCAAGTATATACAACAGATGCAAGTTTTTGAGTTGGGTCGAAGAACAAAAGGAAGAAAATGTAGATTTATTAAAATTTCTATAATACACATAAATAGATTTACTCTTAGGGAGACATAATGGTAAGTTTTCTGTTCTGGGTCGAGCCCAAAAGTCAGGAATGCTCCCTATAGTGTGCCTTTGGCACGGCTTGAATATGGCCAGAAATTCATGAGCAAAGAATTTTTTTTTTTAAGTCTTAGAGAACCAAAGAAAACAGAGGAGGATTACCAGTTTGAAGTTGATGTAGCACTCAAGCCGCGGCTAGAAGTTTCAAATACGGTTCCAAATGCCAAGAATTCAAGTTCTTAAAAGAGTGGCCAAAGTTTCATAGTGAGGATGGACCAATGATGCTGGTGTATGCACAGGAAAACATACAAAAAGTGCAGAACAAAGACATTAGAGATTATGTTCACCACGGCCTCAAGGCCAAAATATGCAAGGATGAAACCATCAAAATAGCTTACCTTTGCATAGTAGCAGAACACAAATAGTATAGGGTGAGCTCTCAGTCGAGCTCTTATAGAATAAACTAGCAGAAGCCAAGCTCGAGTTCATGTGGGCCGAAGTCATAGGAAGCATAGCAATGAGTTGGAAGAGAACAAATTCATACAAGCTGCAACCTTATCTCTTTTGGCATTTCAATATTGAAGTGAAAAGCTTCGATATGATAACATGAATCTTACCCACTGAAGTTTTCAGATGTCTGATGAGTATGGAGAAGAATATCAAAGCATTCAAAGCTCGAGCTTGACAGAGTCATGGCAGTGGCAGAGCTTCTTTCTTGCAGGTTGAGGAGTGTAGAATGAGTGATCATTAGGGTTCAATTCTATTTTGACCAAACCCTAATTCGAGCATTATGATGTTCTAAAATTTTCAATCAAAACACATGTGGTGAATCCAATGGAGGTCGAAGTCCATAATGCTTTCCTTGTGACTTATTAAAACCTAAGTCTAATGTTTATATGAGGGCTGAAATTCTTTTGCTAAGTCAGCTTGTAAAGTCTTTATGACTTTCTTTGTTGCCTTTGTGAGTGTGGTGTTTCATCTTGTGTTATTGATTTAGGGAGAAATCAATAAGATCAATTCAAGATAAGGTGAGAAGTGGTGATTGTTAATGTTTTATTGATTTTTGGAGAAAGTCAGAATATTGTAATGGAGTAATAAGGAGATTTTCTTTTTTGCAAAAGATTTTCAATCTTTCATTGCAAAAAATAAGATTGATTGTAAAAATATGCATCTTGTAAAGAAGAATCATAAAAGCGATATTCTATAAATTGCTTTATGTTTTATTGCTATTTTTAGTTCTAGATCTTTGACTGAATTTTTCTCTTGGTCAGATTTGAGACTTGTCTTGGAGAGATAAGGTGTTTTTGAGCTTTTAAAGTAGATTTAGCCTATTTTTAGAGGCTTGATAGGTTCATCATGAAAGCATTGTGCTTTTTTATGCTTTTAAAGTGGTTTTTGAGATTGTTTGAAAGCTTTTTTCCTTGAGCTTTTTCTTAGCTCAGATTAGGGTTTTCTTGAGAGTTCTTTTTAAAGACTTAGTCTTTCAGCTCTCCATTCTCAGCAGTTCAGATTAGAGTTTCTTGCCCTTACACATTTTGGGGAGCTTGTAAACTTACATGTGCTCAAATTTTGAGAATTCCACTCCATCATTCAATAAAATAGCAGAGTTTTCCTTTCTTAGTTCTTTTTATGACTTGGAATAGTAATTTGATTTGTCTTGTGATTCAAATTTGTTGGATCCTTTTCTTTTCTTACTATTGTCAAGTGATTTGCAGGAGTGCATGCTAGTTCAGGTTATGCCTTGTGTTAATTTAACCTTTGCATAAATCACTGATTGAACTACATGTGTTGTGAGATTGTGAGAATTTAATTTTAAAGAGTTGGTGAGAGAGTTATTTTCAGGGTCTTCTTATAGTTAATCAATATTTTAGGATGATAGAATTCTAGTTTTAGATTTTAAGTCCAGTTTATCCTTCTATCCTTTTTCCTGGAAAGTCACTTAAAATAGAATTCATCATTCAAAGAACCGGCTCACTCTGGAGATTCCTCTTTCATGCAGATCACCCACATCTAAAAGAGGTTTCCATGTTTCAATAGTTTTGCTGAATATTGTATTCAGCAGGGTGCAAAACTATTGATAACACTAACAACTAGCTTTACTGAATAGATCTTGTGCTAAGTCGCTGTTTTCAATGTCTCGTATCTTGCAATAGTGAATTCATTCAGTTTTGGCATACAAGTGACAAGGTTTTACAAGTTGGTATATAGATGCTATGCTAGTGCTTTAATAGTGTCTCTACATTTTGAAAGGAAAATGTGCTTCTTTAAAGGACTCAGATTGCATGTACCTTTGTGTTTTTTGTGTGACAATATTTGATGATATTCTTGTGGAACAACAATTCAACTCTTGTAATTCAGATAATAGATTTTGGCATGAATAGTGTTGTGGATACCTTGAAGTTGTTGGTATGATCTTGCAGCCTTGTAGTGATTGTAAAAATAGGCCGAAAACACTATAAAAATCACTGTAACAACTGCTGCAAATAAAATAAAACAGGGCAATAAATAGAGCATAACCAAAAATATGTATTTGAAAAAAACAATAATATATTAATCTGACTTTCTTACATCCATCCAATGCTTTCTAATGTCTTCTAACAAATGCACTATTTGCTTGTGCATAGTACATATTTATAGATGCAATACAAAATTTGGGAACTCCTCTTTTCTAGAATATTCTACATCTTAAAATGTTCTATTCAAAATCTGGATTGTTCTATGGAAGACTCTAGAAAGTCTCATCTATCTTTGAATAGTTCTAGACAATCTTAACTTCCTAACATCCCCCCTTAAGATTGGATAGAATATTATAAATATTTTACAAAAAAAGGGAAAAAAGATACAAAAGGAGAGGGGAACATTATAACACTATCCCCCCTTAATGTTCACCTTTTGAATCCAAATTGCTTTCTTTCCTACTTCTTTTCTTGCTCTATATTTTGCTCCACAAGAAGAAAATGATGTAGTTGTTTTCTTTTTTATACTCCATATAATAAGACTTGATCCAAGATGAAAATCATAGCCTCCAGTAGATTTTCGGTCATCTATATCACCACCCCAGTCTGAATCATATTCTTCTTTCATAGCTTGCTCCCATTTTTTCTTCCCTCTAGCTTGCTCATATGAAATTAGATCATCAATATGTAATACTTTCGCCAGCACAACCATTCCTTCCTTGAAGTTTTGATCCTTTCCCATATATATATATATGTATATATCTTCAATGCTCCTTGTCTTTCATCTAGCTGAAAAATCTTCTTCTGTCACACCATCCTCATCGATATAGGGAGCATTGGTTGTTGTGGAGTGAGAAGAAGTGGCTGGAAGTTGTGAATGTTCATCAAACTTTACATCTCTACTGACAAAGATTTTTTTTGTTGTCAAATCATATAACCTATAAGCCTTTGATTCTTCACTATAACCCATAAAAAAACACTTGTGACTCTTTAGTTCTAACTTGTGTCTCTTTTCATCAGGAATTTGTGCCTAAGCAATACACCCAAATACTTTAAAATACCTAATGTGAGGTTTCCTACCACTCCATGCCTCTTCAGGGGCGATATTTGTGAGAGCTTTGGTGGGGATTATATTTATAATATGTGCAACACAAAAAATAGCTAAACCCCAAAATTTATTATGTAAACTTTTAGAATACATCATACAACGAGCCATTTCTAAAAGAGTTCTATTCATTCGTTCAGCCACCCCATTTTGTTGAGGGGTATAAAGAGTTGTTCTTTGCACTTTAATACCACAACTTTCACAAAATGATTCAAATGCATAATTACAATATTCACCCCCATTATCTATCCTTAAGCATTTAATTCTTTTCCCACTTTGATTTTCAACCAATGCCTTAAACTTTTGAAAAAATTCAAATATTTTATTTTTCCTTTCAAGAAAATAAACCCATACTCTCATGCTATAATCATCAATAAAATTGAGAAGGTACCTGGCACTTGAAAGTGAAGGATAGCTTGGTTCACATAAATCACTATGAATGAGTTGCAATGGATGATTAGCTCTCCATGCTTTACTAGAATCAAAAGGATCTCGATGATGTTTCCCTAACACACATCCTTCACAAACACCTTTAGAAGCTAAATTTTTTGTTAATCCTCTAACCATATCCATTCTAATCATGTCTTGCAATTTTCTATAATTTATATGTCCAAGTCTAGCATGCCAAAGTTTTGACATATAATCAATCTGAGCAATGAAAGCATGAGAGAGTGTGTATTCATCATCAAAAAACCCCACAAATTTAAATAAACTCTCTTCATGATCAACTTTGCCAATAGCAATTATACTACTTGGGTCTTTTTTTATCTCTAACAATAACCTGATTAGTAGTGACAAAAAACTCATATCCGGCTTGAACTATTTTATATACTGAAATAAGATTTACCCCTAATCCTTCAACCAATAAAACATTTTTCAAAGACCCATTTGTTACATTGACAGTTCCTGCTCCTAAAATTGGAAGTTTCATTTTATTGCCAATAGTAATTTCTTGATCTGAATTCTTCCCTTCATAAAAATCAATAAACAAAGATCTATCTTCAGTCATGTGATAAGATGCTTCTGAATCTAGAATCCATTCTTTATTAAAATTTGAAGCAAAATAACCCCCTTTAACGGTGGATTTATTTGTTGGTCTAGAAGTTACTTCCATACCTTTTCCTTGCTTTGGAAAGGACACAGCCAAAAAGCTATTTTTATTCATCTTTCCATCATTAAACCTTTCTTCATTAGGCTTATATCGCTGTCTTTTATTGTCCCTCTTCTTCAAACAAAATTTCTCCATGTGATTCTCACCTCCACAATACTTGCAAATAATGGGTTTTCTTCCAAATTTCTTTTCTGCACCATCATTTCTAGAAAAATAGTTAGAACCTTCATTATTTAAAATTTTATTATTTCCTTTCCAATTCTTCTTTCCATTATTTCTAAAAAAAATACTTTTGGCTGCATATGCATGATTCTTTTTAATATATCCTTCTTTAATAAGTTGAACTTCTTCATCTAAAATAGACTTGCGAAATTGATCAAAAGTTTGCTAGGGGGTATTGGGATTTAGTTGAAGAACCCTTTTCCTTGATTCCTTAAATACTTTATATGGCTGGGGAAGCTTACTTTCAACCATTGCAATCAACTGAAAATCTTTTTTTGCATATTCAACAACTATTTTTTTTAGTTGGGAATTTAAAAAGGTAACTTCATTGAAGTAATCAGACATTTTTTCAAAATTAGATGGATCTAAGTTCACCAAATTTTCTTCTATACTAAACATGCTAGCAATATCTACATCTTTATAATATTTTTTAAAATTCTCCCATAGCTCTACTGGATTATCAACATCAACAAATCTTCTATTTAGATTGGGGCTCAAAGCTTTACTAATAATACCTATTGCTTGCTCCAATTTGCATTTCCACAACTCATTTTCTCTATCATTTTGGGGTTCTCCAATTTCCTTATTCACTATCCTCCATAGGGCCTTTTCTCTCAAAGCATTCTTGACTTCAATCTTCCAATCTGCAAAACCACTTCCATCAAATATTGGCAACACTTCATTTGTAGAGCCTATGTTAGTCAGAAAAAACAGTCAAACAAATATTACTCTAGCAATATAACGACCCTACAGCGAAATATCACTTCAACAATATATCAGCCTTGCAAACAAATCACTTCCAACAATATATCTGCCTTGCAAACAAATCACTAGATAGCAATATATTTCTAGCAAACAAATCACTTTAGCAATATATTTCTAGTTGAATCTCTAGCTGAACCTCTAGATGAACCTCTACCTGAACCTCTAGTTGAACCTCTAGCTGAATCTCTAGCTAAACATGGTTGAATCTCTAGCTGAACCTAGCTTTGATACTATGTAAAAACAGGCCCAAAACACTATAAAAATCACTGTAACAGCGGCTGCAAATAAGATAAAATAGGGAAAAAAATAGAGCATAACCAAAAATATGTATTTGAAAAAACAATAATATATTAATCTGACTAGCTTACATCCATCCAATGCTTTCTAATGTCTTCTAACAAATGCACTGTTTGCTTGTGCATAGTACATATTTATAGATGCAATACAAAATATGGGAACTCCTCTTTTCTAGAATATTCTACATCTTAGAATGTTCTATTCAAAATCTGGATTGTTCTATGGAAGACTCTAGAAAGTCTCATCTATCTTTAAATAGTTCTAGACAATCTTAACTTCCTAATAGTGATGCCTTGGGCATGAACATGAGTCGTGCTTGAATACAAAACAAATTTAGATGTTGTTGTATGGAGACAGTTGAAATAGTGCTTGTTTAGCTGATGCCTTCTTAAGTGTGAGTGGTAGTTGACAAAAAGTTGAAAAACAGTGATTGATGGCTTTCAAAATGAATTACAAACAATTTGTTGTGAACAATGGCTTGGTGGTCTTTGTTCTAGTGTTCATGTTTTCATTTCTACTCTTTGACTGTACTCTTATTGATTTGCTTATGATCTATCAATGATGTTCTGAATTCAGTGGTATGTGTAGTTCATGTGTTCAATGTGTTTGATATGCTATTGGCAATACTTTTGGACAGTTGGATTCATGGTGACAAGGGAGTAATCCATTCTTGAAAACTTTAAGACAGTGGAAAGTAAACTTCTAGATATTGCAGGTGCACAGTGACTTGAGTCTTTGAAATGAGTACTAGTGATAGATAAAGAATCACAGTGAATCTGGGTGAAAATATAGTGATAAGTGGTATTTACTTATAGTGCGGTGGCTATTGGTTTATATGTTTAGTGAAGTAGGCAGGTTGCATGTGCAGTTCCTAATTCTTAGACCTTGCTTGTGACAATGGGTGATCTCATTTTCGTTCCATGTGGTGCACTTGAACACAAGGACAGTTGGTTTATAGTGATGTTGTTGTCTAATGATGTGTTGCCTAATGCTAGCATAATTATAGAGCTTTGTGTCCATGTGATTTGGTACCCCTGACATTGCTTCAGTCCTCTTCTCTTAAAGGAATATCAGGTGCTAGTGTCCTGACTGGGTCTGGTTGCAGCTACTTGATAAGGGCATTAGGTAATAGTTTGGAGTGCTTGTTCTTTGTTCTTTGTTCTTTCACAACAAGTATCTTGCATAATGTTCAGAGCCAATGGGGTGACAATCAATAGGTTATTGAACAATGGTAGTTTGACAGTGTTATTTCATGATCATATGAAAGAACAATAGCTCTATGTATTGATTTCAAATATTTCATGATCTACGAATGTAATGAAATTTATGTATTTTTGAAATATAAATATTTGCAGCTCATCTCTATTTTATCTTTGTTTTACATTTTTGTTTAGCTCTATGTTCTGTTCTGTTTTATATCAGACTGCTTTGTCTAAGAAACAAATTCCCATCTTCCTATTATGTCTTTGCAACATTAAATTTCTTCACATATCTACATCTCATAACAGTCAAACACAAGATCTTAAAACCAGCAAGAGAAGGCAGTAAAACTACTTACCAAGGTCAGTTAAATCCTTCCAAAAGATATCCATCCAATGGTAATAAGCAACAAGAAGATCGGTAACCAGATACCAAACATAAGGAATCAACAAGACCGCATGACCACAATAGTAATAGCAACAATGTTAATGCCCATAAATGACAAAACAAAACCCCCAAAACTTCATTCTTTCATCTCTTTTGTTTTCTTCAACTTTCACAAATTCTCTGGTTTCCAACAGAAAATAGGAAATACCAATACCAAAAGCACAAGACCAACCTAAACATGAGGTAAATGACAACATCTTTACCCTCAAGCCCATGCTTTTGAGCTTTATTGGATGGGTTTAGAAATCAACCAGGGTGCCCTAAATTTCATGCAGTGGCATGGAGCATGGAATTGTCCACAGAGGCCGTAAACGGTGGCTAACAGGAAAACGAGCCCCTCGTGTGCCATGGCAATGTATAGGTCCAGCCAGAGCTCCACATTGTGAGTTGTAGAGGCATTGTTGTTTGAACTTGAGGTTTTAACTGGGATTGTTTTCGTGGATAGACAACAATGTCTTGTAATGATTTTTTCTCTCTTCTACATAGTGAACACTCGACTGGCATAATGGCATTGAAGTTGAAGTTGAAGTGGTGTCGTAACAAAAAATTTCCATGTCCACCCCCATCGAAATCCTCTCCCCTGAATTTATGATAGAAAGAGCAAAGAAAAAAATAAAATAAAACTAGATTGCTACAACAAAAAACAAATTTTATTCATAATCTTTTTTCATCACCAAAATGCTACAGCAGCTGGTTTAAATAGATGCACACAATTTGTCAACAATGATAGCAAAAAGAAAATTCAAATCAAACAACAAATTATGCAGCAATCAACACAGCAGATTGATTGGGTTGATTTTATGACAACTGAAAACAAGACAACAAAAATTATGGACTGCAGAAACTGCAAATTGCAAGAAATTACGGAGGGAAAAATTAGACACTTTCTTCCAACACTCCCCCTTAATTTCGACCATCAACAACTCCCAAATTTTGTCTTAGATATTCAAAGCTATCCTTTGGTAATGCCTTGGTAAAAATGTCTGCCAGAGGCTCTGATCTTCAGATTTACAAAATTCAAGATAGATTTCGCCATTGCTGACCAATTCTTTGATGAAATGGTACCTCGTATCAATATGCTTGCTCCTTTTGTGAAATACATGATTCTTGGACAATGAAATGGTTGAATTTTTATCACAAAGGATTGGTGTTGGATCATCTTGATTATGCAACAAATCTGACAAAATTTGACGCATCTAAATTGCTTGACATGCTGCAGCAGTTGCGGCTACATATTCTACTTCGGCTGAAGAAATTGTCACTATAGGTTGCTTCTTTGATGCCCATGAGACAGCTCCTGATCCAATATGAAATATATGTCCTAATGTAATTTTCTTGTCATCTATGCTACCTGCAAAATCACTATAAGTATAACCAATCAAATCAAAATTGTTAGTTTTGGAATATAGAATTCCATATCCTGCTGTTCCTGCAACATATCTGAGTATTCTCTTCCCAACTTGCTAGTGAGAATTTCGAGGTGAATCAATGAACCTTGCAATCAAACTTACACCATACATAATATTAGGCCTTGTATCTGTAAGATACATTAAACTACCAACAAGCTTTTTAAATCTGGTTGGATCAACATTTGACCCCTTATCCTCTTTGCTCAATTTTGTTCTTGTGAGAACTGGAGTTGGTGCAGGATTACAATTCAACATTTTAAATCTTCTTAATACATCCTTTGCATATTTGGACTAACAAATAAAAATTCCCTTATTTGTTTGAACAACTTCAATACCCAAAAAGTATCTCATCAAGCCCAAATCTATCATTTCAAACTCTTTCATCATATCTGACTTAAACATGTCCACATACAAATTTCCACTAAAAATCAAATCATCAACATACAGACATACAATCAAAATTTGACCTTCATCATTAGTCTTCATATACAATGTAGGCTCACTATTGCTTCTTCTGAATCCATTACTTATCAAATATGAATCAATTCTACTATACCAAGCCCTCGGATTAATATAATTTATATCCTTATGAATTTATTAAATATAGAATTATTGCATTTAGCATCTATCCAAAAACATCCCACCATAGGTAAAATCCACCGCTAGAACAGTTCTAATTGTGTCTAACCTTGCAACTGGAGAAAAATTTTCATTATACTCAATCCCATACTGTTGTGAAAACCCTTTTGCAACTAATCTTACTTTATGTTTTACAATTTGGCCTTCAACATTAAATTTAGTTTAATAGACCCATTTAACTCCTATGCAATCTTTACCTTTAGGTAAATCTACTAACTCCCATGTTTTATTTCTTTAAATAGAGTCTATTTCTTCATCCATTGCCTTAATCCAATTATAATCTTTTACTGCTTCTTCAAAATAAATAGGATCACTAGCAAATAGAGAAAAATTTGAATTCACAATTTTATCTCCTTTATCATATATTTCTTTTAAGCTTTTTGTTTTCTTTGGTTTGCACCTTTTTCTTAATGAAGTGTTGGATTTTATTCATTACTTAAATTTGAATTTCAATTAGAAGGATCTGGATGGGAGCATGATATACCTTGCACAATATTTCTTGGCGGAGTACTTGGTGGCATTTGACCATCTTTTTCTTTTGGTTCCTCCTCACTATCATGTATAGATGCTCCACTTGAGACTATTTTTCAACTTTTAAAGCCCATGATTCTTCTTCCTTAAATTCAACATCTCTACTAATGATCAATTTCTTTGTAATTGGATTATACAACCGGTAAGCTTTTGATTGCTCATCATAACCAATAAAAATGCATTTTTCACTCTTATCATCTAATTTCCTTCTTAATTCAGATGACACAAGAGAATAAGCAACACACCCAAAAATTCTAAAATGAGAGACAGTATGCTTCTTACCATTCCAAGCTTCTTGGGGGATTTTATCCCTCACACTCTTTGTAGGACTCCTATTCAGAATGTACACAACACATGCCACTACTTCTACCCACAAATCATTAGATAAATTTTTGGCCTTCATCATGCTCCTAGCCATATCCATTATAGTTGTGTTCTTCCTTTCGGCTACACCATTCTGTTGTGGTGTATATCTTGTTGTAAACAGTCTCTTAATTCCATGATATCTGCAAAAATCCAAAAAAATCATTAGAAATGAACTAGCCACCCCTATAAGATCTAATAACCTTAATGTAGAATCCACTTTGTTTTTCATTCAAAGCTTTAAACTCCTTGAATTTATCAAATGCCTCATATTTTTGCTTGAAAAAGTATATCCATGTCTTCCTATTGAAATCATTAATAAATGTTAGGAAATATAA
>VDFB02128378.1:0-14948 GCA_007258455.2 Sequoia sempervirens | reverse complement strand
GCTCAAACTGCGTTGCCTTTCAAGCAAGGCACGTCTGCGAGTGTAGTACCTGTATGTATCAATTTCCTCTGGTTGCATGTGATGGCCAAACCCTAGGATGGCAGAATCAAGCTCTGATACCACTGTAGAAACCCTAGGTTTCCCCCTGTTACTGCTCTGACTGATATTTTTAGGTTTTCTGACGTTTTCTGAAGTTTTGTGATTTTTTTGTGTTTTCAATGCAATAATGAATAGTACGGCTTTACCAGAAAATTGAAATAAATTCAATAGAAAATACTAGATCTTCAATGTATATGGAAAATACAAGCTAGATAGAAGGCGTATCATTTATTGACTCAAAAGATCTCAATACAAGATGATCTGATAACATGCAATTGTAAAGAATGAATTTTTATCATGAAAAGAACCTGATTTTTCTGGTACGGCTGAAGGTACAAAACAGTACGGCAGAAATAAATATGCTCCTTCTCCTGCTTTCTGATGAATGCAATAAACTCCAGCACTGTAGGCGCCACTGTTGAAGCAACTGAGAGACAAGTATGAAAGGCGTTTTTCTCAAGGTGAGCTAACACGTGTTTCTGTGATGGTACGGCCTGACAGAAGTACGGCCTGTCAGATCTGCAGTTACTTTTGTACGGCCTTCAACAAAATCAACATATAATCCTCTGGAATGATGCGCCAAGATAAGCAAACACTGTCTGGATGCAAATACTGAAGAATCTCAGATGAAAGACGATCTTTGAAAGCTCTGTAGTTTACTCTGAATGAGAAAACCTCTGTAGGCAATAGATCAAGTGATATTGCACACTCTCTGAATTGCTTTCCATTGGAGATGGCTCGTTCCCCAAGGCAAACGAACATGAAACCCTAAGTCTCAGGCTCAGACCAAAATTGATCAGTTTCAAACTCAATAATCTCATAATGGCTCACTTCCCAATGCAAAATCCTCAAATAACCTCAAAAGTGCGATTTGCTACAAAATAGGGTTTTAATGAAATATTCATATTTTAATATTTTCAATTCTCCATAGTTCTCCACTGAATATTTAAATATTATTTAAATGTCAAACTGGCCCCCTTTTCATGATGGCGCACCCCTCAAGGAATAAACACTTAAGTTATAATATTAAATTATAACTTTATATTATAAACGTTAATTAATTAATATTTAATCAATACGATCAAATATTAATATCTCCCTCGTTTCTAACCCGATGATCGATCCGTCGATGCTGACGAACTCTGAAGTGATTCCTGATGCCGCCACAGCCATACTGCTAAAAATAGCAGTGGTCCCACATGCCAGGAACGCTAAAAATAGCAATTCTGCAAATAGTCTCCGATTGAGCGAGAACGAAAGACAACTGATCAATCCCTGCGTGGCTGAGCCAAGCTCCGAAGTGACCCTCTATCCAGTCCATTGGCCTACGAGGGTCGTATGATAGGCCAATCCTGTCGTCTGAGAGATGTCACTGAGAAGGGGACATGACATCAAGGGACGCCCAGGCGTCCCTCGACTGTCCTAGGGACGGCCGACCGTCCCCTATTTTCCAGCAGCAAAAAAACACAAAAAAAAGGTCCAAAAATTAAAAAGGTTTTTTTTATTGCTTTTTTATGAAACCTCCTTGAATAGCCAGTTTATCTTTCAACTCTTGCGTCTCCATTTCCAAGTTTGTCATCACCTTTCTGAACTCTTGGTTTTTGACTTGAAGTTTATTACAACTTTCAAACTCTTGAAGTCTTTCCCTCTTTAAAGCTTTCTCCAGAGTTTAATATTACAACCAAATAGCAAGTCTTGATGAATTATAAAATATGGTAGCAAATACACAGAGAACTAAACTATGTTAGCAACACCCTTGAACAATTCACAAGGAAATCTGCTATTATACCACCTGTCTGTAATTTAATTAGTATTCCACTTTGCAATTCTCTAGCACAGATTAAAATTTATTTATGTGTTTATACTTGATTCAATGCAACATGCTACTGATACCAACAAACATAAGGTGTAAAAAATAATGTATGTTACAGTTATGGCTGTTGTTTACATCTTTTATTCTATTTGTGAGGTTTAAATGCTCAAATACATGCCCACAATGCTGTAAATCAGTTTTGAGACCCATTTTATGCTACTAGTTAAGTGGCTGTAGTATTAATTTGTTCGACTCTATAATGCATATGTCAATATGATTGGTGATTACATTTGCAACTTTATCAATGTTATTTGTTATGATTATCATTACTCATATGAATCTGAAATTTCCCTATATTTTTAAAGACTATCTATCTATGTATATAGCCAGCCCCCCGTCCCCAAAAATCCCCTAAGAAAATGCTGTCACCGAAATGCGTTCCACCGTTCTGCCATCCCCTCGTACTGGAAACTTGGTGGAACATAGATGAATTAAGATTTCATCTGTTTCCTAAGCATCAATTGTTTTCTGAAAAGATATGTAGATATCCATCATTAAAAATCTGCATACTCTACAACAAATATTCAATCATTGTTTTTGGAGTCAGGAAATACACTGATATTGTCCGCAGAAGTGGAACCCTTGGTCTGCCAGAAATTAGAAAAATTGATATAAACCAGACTTCAGATTGGAAGGCTCCAATTAAAGGCAAATTGAGCAGCAGCTAAAAATATGCAGAACTGAGTTTTGAATTTTATACTGATGACCTGCATAAATACTTATCCTGATAATGAAAGGCCTCACGGCCATCATACTAGAAGCTTTGAGAGTATTTCGACAATTGAGTGAGAATTGAGAACATTCTTGGTGGGCAACTATAATTTTGCATTCTCAACAGCAAGCCAAATGATAGTAGAGGCAAAGCTGTAGATTTACCTTTCTAGACTGCTTTAAGCTTTTAAGTTTTCTAGGACTTCCAAAAATATGGATCATTTATGTTGGATATGATAGTTGAGGGAAATCTGTTGATTGACCTATGTGGGGTGCTCTAAGGCAGCAACAACTGCCCTAGAATTAGGATCAGCTTTCAATTGATTAGTACAATCACCAAAATGTACATATGTGGTGTCCAAAATTGTGAACAACATTGGCATAGGTGTTATACTTGGCAAATTAACAGATAAATTGGTTGCTCCTTTCTTTTGTTTGATAACACCATGAAACTGCTGTACATTGTGACAATCCTGAATCTTCAAATGTGAACATGCAAAAGAAACTCCTTACTCAACAAATAGCACCATCAATGTTTCAAAGCTTGAACCAAGCCTAAAAGTTTTTGAATTGTGCTATATACAACTTTGCCTCGGAGAATGTTTTAGAATGGTATGCTAAAGGGCATCCTCCTTGCTTAACTACCATTCTTAAAGCCACACATAACATTTCTACTTCAACATCAAAATCCTGCTGTATATTTGTGTTGTACCCAAACCAAATATTTTGCTTCATCAAGGAATTTTGTTTAAAAGAGTCTAAACCTTGCTAAAATGATGTCAAATACAGTTTTTGGGCAATATCAAGCATGGAGTTTTGTTAATGTTTTGTCAGTCAAAGGCAGTATCCATTGATCAAAACTTGAATCAGAGACTCAGAATGAGGTATTTCACGATGGAGGAGCATTTCACGACGACGATTATACTTTTGTATGGTCATTTCAGTGGCTAAGACGAAGATTTCAGTGGTTAATTTTTGAAGATTTCTCAAGGAAAAGCAAAATTGTGCCCCTATTGCCTAGGGGCGCCCTTCTTTTTGAAGGCCTAGATTTTGTGGTAAATGCTCATGAATACAGTCAATCTCTTTAGAATTACTCCAGTTATCCGATGAGCTCAATCTCTTTAGAATTACTCCAGTTATCCGATGAGCTATCCTGCGAGGCTATTCGAGACTCGTGACTCCAGTAACTGACATCAGAAGTTGAAGATTCTAGAAGTTGCAGTTTGCAGAAGCTTGCCACTTTTTAGCTTTTGTGCCCCTGTAGCTCAAGGGCGCACCTCTTAAAGGGGGGTTGTATCTTGGTATTCCTGATGGTTGATGTATTCGATCTCTTCACGACTAGTTTATCTATCCGACGAGCTATCGAATGCAGTCATTCGAGTCCCAGAGCTCCGGCAATTGGCGTCAGAAGATGAGATTACGAAGAGAGTTCATATCACAGAGCTTCCTCAAATGGTGAAATTGCGCCCTTGTAGCTCAGGGGCGCCCTTCAAAATGACCCTTGAGATGATTAAGTTTGCAGATGAGGTCTTCCTAACATCTGTGCTACTCTAGTCTGGTTTCGCAACGCATCAGTTAACCTATCAGTCCGATATTCTGAAAGATCGTAGCAGGGATTCTACCAGGCACGTAATTTAGCGGGCGGAGAAACATGGGTATATATTGTAACCTTTGTAGGCTAGGGGCGCCTAGCCTTTAGGCCTATCAGATGAGGTTATTGACGATCGAAGTCTTCACGGGACTTGTGCGTAATTACTCCATCTATCCAACGAGCCTAGCCGTTAGCCTTTTGGATTTGGAAAATGCTCGTACGTGCAAGGTCTTTGGTGAAATACTGAAAAACAAAGACAGCTCAGAAAATGGCCAAGTCTGGTCGTCTATTCCATCTTGGGAAAGGCGCCTTTCTTTTTGAGGTCTTAGAAGCAGTTTTCTTGCTTCGTCGCCTCTAGAGACGTCTCTCGTAGGTCCTCTTGGCTACGTGTTGAGATAGACGGTGTTCGAATCAGGCTACCCCGGCTCCAAATATCAGAGGTCAAAGTAGGGCATCTAGTTAAGAGTTGCACTTTCCTGAAAATGGTGTTTGTGCCTTTTCAAGCCAAGGGCGCCTTTATTTTTGGGGTCCTTAATGCAGCTTTCAGATGCCTTGCATATATTTGTTGGATGCAGAATACTCCTATTCATGCAGTGAGTTTGTTTTCCATTCAGCAGGGTTCACCGTTCGTTGTCAGCAGCCGTTTGAAGCGTCAGATGGCAGTTTGGAGAAATGGTTAAGTCTGGTACCTGAAAATCAATTTAATCAAGGGCGCCTAATTCTTTGAGGTGTTAAATGATGGATTTTGCAATGATGACTCTCAGCAGAAATTTCTTCCTTGCTCTGCAGGCTTCGCAATGAATACACTTGGTTAGTCTCAGCATCATCTGGTCACCCATAAATCAGTGTCGAAGATGGCTAGTTATAACTTTGTAGTCAGCTACAAAATAGAAAAATAATAAAAAATGTGATATCTTGAGCCTATGAGGACAAATGAGGACTTTTTGAAATTAGTGAAGTTCGCCGGACAAGTCCAAATGCTTTACGTGGTTTTTCAACTAAATAAAATAGTATTAAATTTTCAAATTGCATGCCAACATGAAAGGTGGCGATTTTGTCCAATAAACTATTTTTGGCGCCCCTTTGTGTTGTAAGATGAAATTCGCATGTGGTTGGCAACTGAATATTATTTTATTATTTTTATTCCAAACTCCGACTCAGTGTCAGTGTAATTGGAAGGGGTCCAATTAGAGGCTTTCTATTTTAGTCATGGTTTTAAATCTTGCAGTCAACAATATGGTGCGAATTCTCTTTATTTAAGCATGGCGCCATCATTAAACAATCATTCAGCTTAAGAAATTCATATTTCTTCAGAGTAGAGGCGAGTTTTCATAGGTTGGGCGAATTTATCATCAGTTTCCAAGGGCGATTTCATCAAACAATTCTTTTTGCAGGTTTAAGTTCACATTCATCAGCAAATTTGAAGAACAGGGGCAATTTTCACAGAAGAACATATAAAAAATGTCTTTTTCCTCTTTGATTCTCAAATTTCTCTCAAAATTCAAGTCGCATGTTCCTGAAGTTGGCAAATTTGACAAGTCTGATCATCTAGATCATTTCTATATAGCTTCCTCGAGTTAAATTCGTGCGTTTAATTTATCAGGAATTTTTTAACTCTAGAGCATCAGTTCTCGAGTTTCTAATTTTCTCAGTTGAAAACTCTTTGCATAGTCGAGTAGAAGTCAAATTTTCGCATTTATGACGTTATGGGTTGTCTTAAAATATTTTTCTGGACAAAACCCATATCTCAAATTTTTCGCTGAAACAACTCTTCAATAGGCTATTTTTAGCTTTCCAAAAATCTTGTCAGAACATGGTCGAGTTCACAGTCAACAGGCGAGTTTTTCAAAATGCAGTACACTTAGCTCGAATATAGGACCAAATCAGTCCTTACGACTTCATCAGGATAGTTGAGACGAATCTTCACAAGGTGCTGCCAGAAGCAATCCTAGATCCAATCAAGATCAGAGATTCAATTATTCAGAACATTCAGTAGTCCGGGTTATTAGAGCCCGCTTCCATACCTATCTCCGTTCATTGTGTTGAGTCTGTGATGTCTTGTATTAAGCATTATAACTCTGCTACTCGTGAGATAGTATTAGTAGATGGACGAGTTATTTGCAATCTCAAGCCTTTGGACATTGAAAGGAGTTTTGGTATACCTCAGCACCTAAACAGTCTAGTTATTTCTATGGAGCAGTGCGAGCATGCATTTAATGCTGATGTGGACAAGTGCCAGAGTAAAATTGCAAAAAGATGGTTAAAGCAAGCAAAGAATAGATTGCCAAACAATGTGGGTCATGGTGAGTACAAGGATGAGTACTCGATTCTAATTACACTCCTGAATCATGTCTAAGGTCAATCACATGCAAATGTTTTCCAGCCTTGGATGTATTACATCATTGGTCCCATCATATCTGGGTAGGAGCATTATGACTGGGCATCCTTCATCAGCGATGTTATCCACAAGCAGATCCTCGGTTTCTTAATTGCTCATGAGTTCACATGTGTTCCTATCTCATGTACTTGATTGCTTATTAGGGTCAATTCCGAGGACTAACACCTTGGGCATTCTCAGTGTTCAGAAAGTATCATTATTATGATCAGCTTGAGTTCACTAAGGTTGAATGTCATTTCAAGTGTGTTCACGAGGCTTTTTTGACTTATACAATGAGAAATCTGGACCGGGAGTTGCATGTTCATATCTCGGCAGTTGCTAGAGCAGCGATGGATGGTTGGGCGGACTGGTTTATTCAGTTCCCGATATACACTTATATCCGAGTATATGGATTTACAAGAAATCCAGCTATGCTTCCACATTATCCTTAGGATAAGACAGTTTTTATGGAGTTCCTGAGGCAGTTGCATGATGTTCATTGTCATTTGCGTCGCACGCATAGACCAGCTGCCAATTTTCCTTTTCAGTTTGGAATATATTGGTGCAAGACAGCAGTTGATGCCAAAGTTGCAGGACAAGAGATCGAAAGGTATCATCTCAAGTATCTTGTTGAGGCACGTGCCTATGATCTTTGGGGTCATTGCACAACTCGCCTTGTTGGACGCGCATATCATAAACCTTCTATGGAGGATTAGTGGGCAAATTGCGTGGATGACTTCGAGGTTTGCAGATGTAGCTACGGCCGCTTCTCTCTCTCGTAGATTTATGTTTTCTTGTTAGAAGATGTGGGAGGTTTATTAGATGATGAGGGAGAGGTCCTTCCTC
The DNA here is from genome assembly GCA_007258455.2 of Sequoia sempervirens. Lineage (NCBI taxonomy): Eukaryota > Viridiplantae > Streptophyta > Pinopsida > Cupressales > Cupressaceae > Sequoia > Sequoia sempervirens. The sequence continues at coordinate 7,451 of VDFB02128378.1, read as the reverse complement.
AGTTTTTCAGAGAGCAGGTTGACACACAGCTGCTGCCAGCAATTGATTGGTACGCCAAGGAGTACGCAACAGTAAAGAGAGGTCAAGTAGAGTTATTCAGAACAGTATACTTTACCTTGACAGCAAGAAGACCAGAAGGGTAAGTGCGCCTAAAGCAGAGCCGCTAGTGGTGGAGCCTTCGCTACCTTTCTCGTCAAAACCTAAACAAAAGAAGAGAAGTAACCCTCCTAAGAAAGGTCAAGCGCCAAACAATTCAAAAGGTAAAGCGCTTGCCATTGATACACACACGGGGCTTGACAGATGGCCTATCACAGAGCCAGTTTAGAGGCCAGTTCAGAGTCCGCAAGTGCCTGAGGTTTAGCCTCAAGTTCCTATACTAGTTCCGGAGCAGTCACCAGTCCCAATTCACATTGAATTGGATTTAGACTCCCCATCTCGCAGTAGTTTTTCTACATATTCACTCTCGTCACAACCTCCTATTGCTAGTACAGATCCTTCCAGTAGCATTAGCTGAGATCAGTCTTGGATTGAAAATCAACTTGGAAGGAAGAGGAGGCAGCCATCCTATGTCCTTAATCATTCAGATTTTGATCAGGTTTACCAAGATGCGCCAAACAAGAGGATGAAGAACATGGTCCACGTGGAGAGGAATAATGACATGGAGATCGTCGTCGAGACTGCTATACCTCCACAAGGGAAGAGCTTGGATGAGTTGGAATCTCAGGACTTTGAGGTTATTATAGTCAACCTTGGTCGTAGCACATGCCAGACTCAGGTTGATCTCCTACAGGTTGCTACAGATAGTGCCAGGGATAGAATGCTGAAGGATGGAGAAGATAAGGCAGCCCTCAAGGCTGAACTCAGACAGCTTTGTCAGTACATTTCTAGCCTTGTACACAGGTCAGATGTCACCGCCACACTCCCACCGATGCTTGAGCGTCCAGCAGAACAAGGTCAACTTAATCATTTGGTTGCATATGGTAAGCGTTTGGAGGAATGGGAGGAGTTCATTGGTAGAGGCCGTTCTATGCTTACAGAGTTATATCAATTACGGTACAATGCACGAGAACTCCGTCTACGTCTCCAGGATGAGGAGCGAGACATGGCAATTAATAGACCCCGGGATGAGATTATTATTGCTCACCTGCGTATGGCATATGAATCAGTCACAGATATAGAGGATAAAGAAGCTATCTACTCTTGGAAAACACAATTGGTTTTCAAGGCCTAGATAGAGGAGACTATGGCGTCAGCATTGGCTGAGAGTAGAGAGCACGTTACTAGTGCACTTCGATTCGTGAGAACCTTGGTTTCTCGCTTACCGTGCCGGTATCAGATTGAGGGTGGTGTGTATGTTGAGCTTATTGATGTTCAGTCAGAGCTCCAAGCACTCATTCATACTATTTTCAGTGGGGAGACCGTTGGATGTAAGATTAATCAGCTTACAGTCATGTCAGTGTTGTTCGATGAAGCAACCAGGAGCAGGGGTGAACTTCAGTCCCAGATTATAGTTGGTGAGGACATGTTGCACAGGCATAGCATTCTTCGACAAAGTATCAGAGCTCCAGATGGTGATGCCATTAATAATATCGTTGAGGGATTGGTTGCTTGAGATCACGATCAGTAAACTTCAGTTCCCACCTCTCAGAATAGACATTACACACAATAGTTAAACTTGGCGTTACCTTCTCAAGTTAACTCGCTGTCTCATCTCATGCATGTCTGTTCTGAGATCAGCTTTATTCACTTGGATTTTTATTTAGGGTTTACGTTAACTGATGGTAGTGTTCCAGTTAACTTGCTTTCAGTAAGGACGTGCATGCTTGCACAATTGTCCATTTTTAGATTAGATGTTTCGGTTAATTGATGGTAGCTTTCCAGTTAACTGCATAGTTTACTTTATTAGGGTTTAGCAATAAATCTTGCATGCATTGCAAGACTATAGTTGACTCAAGGTGATTTTAGGGTTCCCTACACCTTTTGATGTCTATAAATAAGAGCTTTTGCTCATTTGTACATAACTTTGGACGAGAGAGAAATATATCTTGTGCCTACCTTTTACTTTGTAATATTGGTGGTTTGTATCATTCTGAGTATTTACTATTGTGATGAATTGTTATGCCACTTGGGTTTCATGCAATTATGATGGTGAATTCTTGCTTTAGTTAGATATAGTGGCTAGTTGATCGTAGATTGTATGCGTGTTTCATCTATGCAATTTATTGTCCTAGTTGGCTATCCTTCATGTTTTGTGTTCAATAAAATCGTCTAGATTGAGCTGATAGATGTGCCACCTTGCCTTCAAGTTGAGAATCTGTTCTTGGTTATCGTGTGATGTGTGTGGAATAAACTTATTCAGATTGAGCCGATAGTTGTGCGACCTTGCCTTCAAGCTGAGAATCTGTACTTAGTTTATCGTATATTGTTGTTTCCAATAAGCCTATTCAGACAAGCAGATAGTTGTGCCACCTTGCCTTCACGTTGTGAGTCCGTACCCGGCTTATCGTTAGAGTCATTCTTGCTGCGTTTCCTCATGCTTTGAATTCTTGAGGGGATTGGATAGTTTAAGTTACTTAGTTTTGTGAGTTGTAGTTAAGTGAAAGCAGAAAATACTTAGCTGCAACGTATCGAGTTTTCGTGAAAGCCTTGTACCTCTACAACTGAGACAAAAAGACAGGATATAGTTTAGATTACTTTTCCCTTTTCAAGCACTTTTGTCAAGCACAACGAGGGAGCTTTGTAGAAACCCCAGTTTCCCTCTGTTTCCGATGCTATCTGTTTTTCTGATGTTTTCTGAAGGTTTTACAATTTTTGACATTTTCTAGGGTTTTAAGCATTAAATGCAATATGGCAATTTTTGCATGTAATTGAAATAAATTCAAATAAATAGATCCACTCTAAATGACGAGAGAATTTGATGTAAATAAGGATGCCAGTCTTTATTTGATCTTCTATAAAGATTACAAAATAAATCCAGTTGCATGCAAGCAAGGAAAACAATGAAATACTATAAAGAACCTGGAGAATCTGGCTGCAATAAATGACTGCTGTAGCTGGTACGGCTGAGTTAATGAGTGACTCCCTCCTTCTGTCAAGTGCTCTGAATAAGATCTCCAACCCATGCGCCTCCAGAAATGATAAGAAATGATCTTCAAGGTAGGCGTTTTCTCCAGAAACAAGGAACAGCACCTTTCTAGATGGTACGGCCAGAATATTGAATAGTACGGCCTGTCAGCAAGTAAACTGTATACAGCAGCAACATATGTCTCTCTTCCCTTCTGTTGAATGGTCCAGATCAATGCCAAAAGCATAGGCACACTTGCTAATGGTGGTAGACTGAGAAGATGTCAGGTGTTTTTCCATATTCTTGAAGGTACGTCCTTTTAACTGCTGGTACGGCCAAGTACAGATTGCTGATATGAATAAAAAGTACGGCCTTTTCAAGAGGCTCTGGATGCAAAGATTAAGGGCGCCTATATTGCTTGATATCTTCTGGAAGAAAGTATCTCTCTGAAACCCCTGAATAAGCTCTGAGATTTGAATCCCTGAGAGGCTTGGAGCTGTACGACTGTTAGCAAATGGTACGGCTGCAGCAGCAGCATTGAATGACTTGTACGGCTCCTTCGAAAACTCTTCAGATTCCCAAATATGGACGCCTAGATAAATAGGTCTTCTGTATGAAATAGATGCTGAAGCTCTGTGGGTAAACAAAGCCTCTGATGTTTGAATCACTGTGATGCTCTGTAATTCCTCCTGGATGAAGAAATCTCTCAACTGCAATAAATCAGATGTTATTTCACATCCTCTGAACTGCTTCGATGGAGATGGCTCGTTCTCCAACGAATTTCGAACTCAAACCCTAAGGTCTCCGTTCTCTGGCAAAGCCTGATCAATTTTCAATTCATTAAATATCATAATGGCACAAAACCCAAGGCAAATCCACTCTTATGCTGAAAAGTGCGATTTCCTTAAAGATAGGGTTTTATTAAAATATTAACTTTTAATTCTTTTATTATTTTCAATAGTCTCCGTCAAATATTTTAATATTAATTTAAATGTCCATTTTGGCCCCTTCAATGATGGCGCACCCCTCAGTGAGAAATCACTTAAGTTATAATTTTAAATTATAACTTTATATTATAATCATTAATTAATTAATATTTAATCAATGTAATTAAATATTAATATTTCTCCCGTTACTTATCCGTTTCTTGTTCCCAAATTCGAAGGCGGCCGAACTTCGGAAATTGTTGGTTTCTTCAAAGCCATCTTCAAAAATGGCGAGGTCCTTGTTTGCCGAGGCTTTGCTAAAAATAGCAATTCTGCAAAATGTCTCCGATCGAGCCCAAACGAAAGCTAATTGATCACAACTGCCAATCTGACGCTGAGCCAAGCTCCGTAACGACCCTCTAACCACACTATCAGCCTACGAGGGTCTCATGATAGGCCAAATCTCACGATCTCTGATGCTCGCCAAAAATGGGGACATGACAAGCTTCCCCTCTTAATTTGAAGAGCACTCATTGCGTAGTGTGCATAGCTGTCCGTACCAACTCGCACTCCAGAGGTGTTAGTTGTTACACCAACAATTTGGAAGGGAAAGAATAAGAACACTTCACAATGAATTAAAACAATTGTTGGAAAGTCCCCTTTGTTTTGAGAAATGGGATATGTGATGATGTACAAGATAAGGAACATGAGAAAAAACACAGACAAATTTTCAGGGAATTATTGAGCTTTGCAACATAGGTCAGCATAGGCCACTTCTCCAATCCTTTTATCCTTTCGGGAAAAATGTGAACAGCTTTGTTAAAGACATGTCTAAATAAGAAATTGGTTCGTGAACAAAACAGACACAAATGTAGCTCAGGTTTTTCATGCAAGATGGGTGTATTAGCTTTAATAGGATGCATTCAGATGTTACGGAACAAAACTAAAATAGCAGAGTAATATGTACAATGGAGCATGTAGCTCATTATCTTGTTCCTCTTGCATATCTAAATTGCTTTTAAAATGCTATTTGTAATTTTGTAGAATGTTGCTCCTAGATAAAGGTGCTCAGTTCCTGCACCATGTTTGATGTTTGAGTTCAAGAAAGGGAGGGATCTCTCATGTACTGTTTATTCCTGTTATTATTTTTAAATTTAGATTTTTCTCATACTACATGAATATTGTAATTATCTGGGAACATGGATTTTTTTTAAATTGCATGGTTCAATTCTTTCTCTATATCTTCTTTATAGTGAGAAATATATACTGCTGTCATTGGCAGTACTTTTTTGATGTTGTACATAATTCATCAAAGTATAGTATTTTATTGGTAATTTTCTATAGATACTTATGATGTATTCTATATGTGGTATAACTCTAAGGTAACTACCAACTTTATTTAGGCTAGAGATCAAACAGAAATCCTGGAACTAAGGAAAAGGCTAGAAGAACAAATTCATCGTCAAGGAAATCTTGAGAAGAAACTTCGAGCTCTACAGAGTGAGAAAGCAGAAGCATCAGTTCTGAAGGTATAGAATGGATGAAAACAAATTCTGTTAAGAGTTCCACTGATGGAACTCCTTTCTTTATGATTAGCTGATTGGGAAATCGTCTCTCATTTTTCCATTTGTTGCTTATGTTAGTGCATAAGATCATTATATTTGATTTGATTTTCTTCCTTAAGATTTATAGGTTTCTATTCAGAAGTTGTGCCATTGCTATCTAAAAGCTGATAAATCCCTAATGCATTAAATTTACTGTCTCACTTCAAAAGGAAAAATGTCGCGAGGAAATAAAAAACATGAAGAAGAAACTTGAAGAAGAGCAGAAGTGTAAGCAAATACTTGAAGATGAAGTGAACATGCTAAAAGAACAAATTTTACATCTTAGTTGTGATCTTAGTGAGGTAAAAGCTCTCAAATTTGTAGTTGTCTTACATTTATACACTTTTCTGAATCCTCCCAAACGGTTTGTTCTTTCAATTTTTGATTTGTCTTTTTCAGCAGAATACAAATAATGTCGAGAAAGGAAATTCTGGGAAATTTTCTATCGGGTCAGAAAGTCCTATGACCTTTCCCAAGTCTAATCAAATCAGAGATTCTATTAGTGGTCAACGAGCCACAATTGCCAAATTATTTGAAGAAGGTACTGAATTTATAAAGTTTTTCTTTTTCTCAGATACATTTTGATGATATCAATCCTTTTTGTTTTACAGTGTTAACCTTTAATTTGAAATTTTTCTTTGGATCATGTTTCTGAAGTTGGATTGGAAAAAATAGTGTCCTATTTGGACCTAGAGGATAAGGATGTACGAATTCATGCCGTGAAGGTTGTGGCAAATCTTGCTGCTGAAGGTATTTCAAAGTGTACTTTTTGTTAGGTTTGTTAGGTTTGTTCTTAAGCCATAAAAAATATAAGACACATTTTTTCTCATAACTATAAACAAATTAAGAAATTTTACTAGTAATAATTAATCAAGATTCAATAACCATGGAGAATTGAGCTCTTCAAATGCTAAAACTGGCTTTATCATTTATAAGAGATTTGGGAATATGACATTATATAGCATATTCATTAACAATTGTAATACCTATTTTCTCCAAGCTGCATGGATGTGCAAAACATAATCACTATACCGAGTTTGTGTGTATGGTCTTTTAGTTTTTAATGGCAAAGATTAAATTGGGTTTTCTAGTATGAGACCTCTTGTTAGGTGTGTAAAATTATGGTTAGGGATTATGTAAACATAAATTTTGTTAGCATTTTAATTTTTCCCTTTCAAAACAACAACACAAATGGAACAGCATGTAAGGTGTTGTACCCATATAATTTGTATTTATCATATCAAATATCAAGTCAAATCCTTGTTTTTTGTTCAAACAAACTGTCATATTTCAAAGTCTTGCCCCATTGGCCTGTATCATGTTTTATTGTTTCTTTTTGTATCTCTGCAAATCAACAGATCTGATTTTTAAAATAAATCCATGAAGGAAAAGAATGGTGTTCAATCAAAGTCAAAGTAGATTTCAAATTCAAACGCAACCCTAATTTTGAGTACAAACCTAATTGAGGGGACACACCTTACTAGAAGAAATATTGCTTTTGTTAGAGAAATTTTCCAAGGTAAGAGGTTAGGGGCACATCTCTATGAAGGAAATGACATTCCAAGTCTAAGTCTGAAAATCCTATTGTTAGAGGCATAGTGTAATGTCCCCTTTTTTCGGGAACCATATCTTTGTAGTAGTTAGCTTATTATCTAGTCCCCGTAGGCTAATGGGATGTTTAGGGGGCCCTTTGGAGGGTATTTTGTGGTTCTTCAGCAAGCTTGGGTATCCATTTCAGTGTTCTTCAGCCTAGGACTCAATATATTGATTGGTGAGCCTTTCGAGGTAGTTCTAGATGTTGTCTCCCTTACTATTTTTAGTAAGTCCCTTGGTCTTAATGTTCACACTTACTATTTA
>VDFB02128377.1:10115-49571 GCA_007258455.2 Sequoia sempervirens | reverse complement strand
GGGGAGGAACCTCTGGTTGGGTCGCACCAGGTCAGGGGTGTGTTCTAGGGGGCAATGGATTATTCTCAGGCATCGGGTCTGGTTAAAGAAGGGGTTGATATCTCATTTAATCTACTCATGTGGCTTATTCAAGAGATGGAGGACCTCCATAACAAGCATGATACCATCGCCAGGTGTAACATTTCCACTCTTCGTAGTCTTAAGGAGCAAGAGTCTATTTTTGGGCTTACCAGATCTTTGAATGCCAATGTCGATTGTATGGTGGAAGACCTTATTGCCCTGAAGAATGATTATGGCTCGAGATTGACTTTGCTGGAAAGGTAGAATAGGAAGCTTCGTAGGGACTTGGACACACTTATTAATATCAGTAGAGAGAAGTTGGAGGCTTCGACTGAGGGTAGGGTTTTCCTCAATCAGAAGGCGAAAGAGTTGATCGAGAAGGGACTGTTTGATGACCAGGAGAACTTGGTTCGTGGGGAGGGAGCTGGGATGGATGTGCATTCTATTGATTTGGTTGTTGGGTTGAGTGTTCGTACTAGGAGCAAAACAAAGAAAGGTAAGAAGGACCCTGCTCGTGATGTTGAAGAAATCATGGATATGCATGATAGGTTGGCGGCCAAGGATTTGGAGGCAACTAAAATGCTTAAAGAATTGCTCTAATGGTCATGTGGCATGTCTTTATGTTTTTATTTTTTGGTTGTTTTTGACTACTGATGGTGTGTTGATGGTGTGTTAATCAACTGGTTTTTTGCTACTTCTAGGTGGGCAGTCATTTGTCATATCTTTATTGCCATTGTCCTTTTTGTTCAGGGTTTCAAGCACCCTTCAAAACCAGTTTATCGTTAATAAAAAAAAAACATTGTTAAGTCTATCTTATCTTGAGTGCATGTGTAAAATATATTTGGTTTAGTTAACATTCTCAATCAAGGATCATAATCATAAAAATGCCATGGTCATGCATCGTGGATAATATTTTAATTTTTTTAATTGGATGGTCCACATAATGCAAAGGGTCCATCTATTATAATTGTATCTTATTGGTCCAAAATTAATTACATGAAACTTATAGATGGTGTAGCGCTTGACAATTTCCCTTTGATAATAAGAAAAAATATTTCAGTATGCATTCTTAAATTGTATTCTTAGAAACATTTATTTTTGAGGAGATCAAAATTAAAAATGAGAATATTATGTGAAACAAACAATATAATGGTTGATCCTATTTGTGATGAAATGATACTAATAGGGTGCACTATGCTAATAACTAAAATGTTACTACTCCCATACATCTTGAGAAATATTTTAAAGTGTTTTAATTGCATGGTCCAAGTTATGCAAAAGGGCCATCTATTATAATTGTGTCTTATTGGTTGAAAATTGATTACATGAAACCTATAGATGGTGTAATGATTGACAATTTCTCTTTTAAAATAGGACAATTTTTTTTTAATATGCATTCTTAAATTAATCTTTTTTAAAACTTCTTTTGGGGGAGATCAAAATAACAAATAAGAAAATTATGTGAGACAAAAAATACAAAGGTTGATCCTATTTTTGATGACATGATGTTAATAGGGTTCACTATGCTAATGACTAAAATGTTGATACTCCTTGCATTGCTCATCTTAGTCATAAAACTTTTTTTTTTTCATATTGGCTATTGGTAGTGTATTAGTAATGTGCTTTATTTGGAATTTGATTCATCCCTAATCTAAGAATCATACTTCAATGTAAGAAGTAATATGAGCTTGTCACCTTCAAGAATGTATAGATAATAAACAAATACATTATGATTTTGTGGTGCTATATTATCTTATATTTGGATCTTCCTTAGGGTTTTATTTGTGGTTTTTAGGTTTATTTTCCTTATTAGTTCTTCTTACAATTGGAGGAACAATATCTAGTTGTTTGTTTATCCAAAACTATTTTTACATTTGGTTCATTGACCGTGCACCAAAAATCCCTTTCAACACAAGGAAAGTCTTTAGTGAAGTGCTTTTTGATACAACTACTAAATCCCAAGTATAATTTGTAATCCATGAACATATCTACTAGGGATAGGAGGAACAACATCTAGTTGTGTAAATCTATCCAAAATAAATTTTATATTTAGTTCATTGACTATTCTTAAAAAATCCCTTTTGATATGAGGAAAGTCTTTAGTGAAGTAATTACTAAACCCCAAGTACAATTTTCAAGCCATGAAATTCTCTACTAGGGCTGGGAAATGTCCAACAAGATATGTGTTTGTAGAAATTTTTCCATTGATTTCAACTAAACTTACACTAAGGCCAACAATTACAGCTTTCTCTAACTACAATAGCAAGAAATAAATAATTTAATAACATTTATGACTATTTACAAACATAGATTTGATATAAATTGAACCTAAAGGAACTTATCAAATCAACATAAAATCTCGATCCAAGTTGAGTAAATTCCATGTTGGTGGTGTTGACGCCTAACACACAATATCAATGATGTATTATGGTTGTTCCTTTGTTGCAAATACCATCAAAAATTACATTGTATCAATGTCAATATTGAAGACTAATTAATGTTGACATGTAAATGTACTCAATAATATTATTGTACAAATATGACACATGTCAAAGGACTTTGAATGTTGATAAGATTTATTTGTATCCAACCCTATCAATAGTACACATATAATTGAATTTGTCTATGTTTTTTTATCTATTTATCTACAATAGCAAGCAATAAATTATTTAATAATGTAAATACAACTATTTTCAAGAATGGATTTGGCACACAACTAAAGACAAAGGTACTTTCGAGGTGAACATAAACTCTAGATACAAGTTGAATAAATTGCTTGTTGGTGGTGTTTTTGATCATCACATAAATATGGATGATGAATATAGTTGTTCCTATATTTTAGATGTCATCAAACATTACATTATTCCAATACCAATATTGAAGAACAATTAATGTTCACATGCATATTTATTTTAATAACAATATTTATGTCAAAGAACTTTTGAATGTTATTCCAATACCAATATTGAAGAACAATTAATGTTCACATGCATATTTATTTTAATAACAATATTTATGTCAAAGAACTTTTGAATGTTGATTATATTTCTTTGCATCTAGTCCTATCAATAGTACATGTAGAATTGAAGTTGTATATGATTTTTATTTTCCATAGGTGAAACAACCATAAGGATATTTTTTAATGTGTAGTTGAAAGTTTATATAGTTTTTTTAATATCCACTTGAAGTTTAATGAAGTTTGAAACCTATTTTGGCATCAACATGAAATAAACATAATTGCAACTAATCTTGAAAATGAACACATGTTAATACATTAATTACACTTACAAGATATTAATATTTTAAAATCATGTATTGCTTCCTTATATAAAATTTTATTTTTGTCCTATCATACCATAATTTGTTGCAATAGCTTACAACCACTTATAGATACGCGGAACTATTTTGAAGAAAAATTTATACTCTTACTAAATTTACTTCGAGCAGAGACATAGAGGTGCTAGGAAATGCTCATGGGTTCATTATGCTAAAAAAAATATGGAAAAAAATTTAAATAAATGCCAATGGCTTGGGACCTTTGATAAAAGGTAAGAAGTTGCTTATGCTTGTGATATGACCATTATATCAATGAGAGGTGATAATATAATTTTTCTATATCAAGTATAAGTAATGTAACCTCTTATGTAGGGGATTTATTATTGTATTATTGAGTTTGGGATCTATTTGTAAAAATGAGAGAAAAAACAAAATAAAAATTGCTCAAGCAATTGGTCTACCAACAATCAAAGAAAATGATCCAAGTAAGACAACACATGTGCTTGAGTTATGAGAATTCCAAACACTCTATTAAGGATAAGTCATATAGAAGTGTTACAAGACGCCCTTGGGGTCATTATGTTATATAAATAAGGGATTCCAAATCCTCAAAATATCAATGATCAAAAGTGTTTGAAATAATAGAATAAGTTTCTTATGCATACAATATGGTCATCATATACATGAAAGGAAAGATAGAAGCTACAAATTTAATGTGTATCAATTTAGATTCATTTAGTGTTGGAGTGAAGAAGACACTGAGAGGGGGGGTGAATCAGTGTCTTAAACAAATTTAAACTTTTTCCTTGAAAAAGAATTGAATAATTTATGCTCTTAATATTTCAATGATAAATACATTCATGAATTGAATGCAATCATTAAAGAACTAAAATAAGAAATATTAAAGCAAACCAAAGATCATCACAGTCTTGAAACATTATCACATCAAAGAAATGAGAACATAAGACAAAGAATTTGATGAGTGGAAACCCCTCTAGGGGTAGAAAAACCACTCCAAAAATGATGCCTCACTGGCAAAATTCAGAGCACTCAATCTAGGAGCACCAACCCCTTACAACCTTTAGGAGCACCAACCCCTTATACATTTAGGAATGCCCATTCCAAGGAGCACCAACCCCAATACAAAAACTCAGAACAATAATATATCAAAGGGTTACTCTGTCTCCATTCAACTCATACATTACTTTCATTCTAATACATTTAATATCTTAAAAATTCATTATGGAATCTCTAAAATATTAAATATATTAGTAATACAAATTGTTTTTCATTATGTTTGCAAAACTTCAATCACAAAATTTTGTTTTCACATCCAAAATAATAACTTTGTAAAAGCATCGAGCTTAAAATAGTGATCAACCACTGTTTATATAGGTATACAAAAATTCACATATGTTACCATCTGCCTACATCAAAACTTTCAGATATAACTTTTAAAACTTATTGCAATAATTGTTTCTTCAAGATACCCGTATACAATGATAGGTAGGCTACACATTGTTGCATTTGACAACAAAACAGTTATAAAAACATATTATCTCTTTACCCAAATTGTCATAAATAAACCAAAACCTCAAAAAACTAGTCAAGGATTTAAAAAAAAATAGGCTTCATTAACCTCTAAATCTGTAAAAAACATTTTCTTAGCAAATGCCCTTTGAATAAACAGATTTCTACATTCTTTTAGATCCATTGTTCACAAAAGATAGTGAAACAAAATTACCATGAATTTCAGCAACTGGCATCATTAACATTGAAGAATTTTAATCAAATTGATAACTACCTATCAACAAAAATAACTGGAGCATATTACTTGTAAATGTAGCTTGCAAGAAACTACCTGTTGACAATTAGAGTAATGTCATGTCCAAGAGATACTGTCATCATCTGCCTGCTAACCCTAACTCCTCGTGAGTTTTCTTTAAAAAAAATGATAACCGACATAATGACTTTGTGTTCGAGTAGTTTCTTATGTTTTCCATCGAACCCTAATTCATTTTCCATGTGCTCAAAAAACATGTGTCGATGCCTTTTCAATATCATTGTGTCCCCTTTGAACATCTTTACCATTGAACCAAAACATTATCATTATGTTGGCGTCTATTCTTTTGTTTCCACATGCAATCAAATCTTATAAACCCTGAATGTAAAATGACTTTTGAAATAAACAAATATACTGATAATGATTTCCCAAATAATATAAATCTTATAAGGCTCAATGTATTTAGTGTTAACTACCATGTGAAACAAACAACCTTGTCGGCCTTGTCGAACATATAGACCTTTGTCTATGCACAAATTCTACATGAATTTAGACTTGTCAATCATAATTATCACCTCTACTAGCTTGAGAAATTTGCACCAATCTTTATACCTTGTAGACAATCAAAGTGTCACACCTCAAATACCAATTCCATCTAGATGAATCATGATCTTGTAATGATACCTTATTACAAGATACAAATTGATATTGTTTGTATTAGAAAAACAATGTCTCATGTATTATGGAAATGATAAAATCTTAATGGCTTATCAACGAACTCATTGATAGAACATTAAGCCCCTTATCGGCAACACAATGCATCTAGCATTGAAATCCAATAAAGTATCAACATGCATGATCAACTAATAGGATAACATAAACCACGTGAATAGAATAGAACACAATATAAATATCATGTGAATCAAATGACCATTATTGAGAATATGCCATCAACCTGTATAATGCATTATCATAATGAATCCAAAGATGTCATACCTATGTATTAAATGTGATACCATATCAATTCAAATGTCTGAATTCCTATCAATTTGTATTCCTAACATGTCATACCTATGTATCAATTGCGATACCATATCAATTCAAATGTTTGAATTCTTGTCAGTGTGTATTCCTATCAAATACCTGTCATCAAGTGTCTTTGTGTGTCTTTGACATCAAGGGCAACAACTACAACAACTATGAGGGCCAATATATAGCTTCTCCAAAAAGTATCATAGTGTTCAATTTTCTCCTTTAGAGTATATCTCCATATTAGACTAGGTTTTTCCTCAAGCCACCAAGATGTAATATTATTTATCTAATAATAGATCAAGTGATTAAAAAATAAAAGATTATAGGTTAAATTCTATAAATTATGAAAATTTTGGTCACATGGTCATGGTTAATTATATGAGACCTTTGTCAAATATGGTGGAGAATAATGATCACTTGCTTAGAGATGGCTCCAAAAATTTACAAGTAGTTATCTTTGTCCCTATAGATGTTAGAACTACTTTGTCCCTATAGATGTTAGAACTACTAGTTGTAGCAATATTCTCACTATAATGCCTGTACAAAACTATAGCCTAGCTCTAGAGTCAAAATATATCTTCTTCATCTATAATAGTAACGTCCAATCTTGAACTCTTATGTCACAATACCACTACCATATTTCATTACCATGTTCCCATCTTCATGGTATTGACCAATCTTCTTTTACAACCACCACCATCACTAATAAAATTAATATGATGAACTCTACCATAGTTATTTTTCCATATGAAAATTGAAAACTATTATTCTCTCAAATTCTTGGAAGAACCTATCTTTGCACCTAATAAAAATGACATAAGAAGGTAAAAAACCATCAATTATGATATTAGTATTATGTATATGGATACTAATACTCTTGTATATACTATTAACATTGTTACATTTGATTAATGTGATGGAGATAAGTTATCAATGTACGTGCTTGAACTTTCAACAACAATAAATGTAATTGGTTAAATACACAATTAATAACAAGTTCATTCTTCAAGATATTTTACAACAAACAACTTAAAATATAGTTGATATGGCTATTTGAATAATCCCATTTTCTTTGAAAAATATTGTCTTTTATTTATAGAGTGGTGAAAATTACAAGCTAGAAAAGAAACAACACTCTAGAGAGTTGTATTCTTTAGCTATAGTTTTATTTTCAACACTCATAGCTTGTATACTTTGTATATCTATGATTTAATGCAACTCGATATTTTTGATTTGTAACAAATATATACATCCATAAAAGTTGTTGATAATGATGTACAACTTTTTGCTTGCACTACCAATCTGAATCCATCATTGGAAATGATAAAAACTACTTATGATATTGGAATTTATATTTTATATTTATTTTATTTTGATGTAGAACATAAAATATAAATGTTGCAATAATCAAATGAATTGGTTTTAACATTGCTATTTAAATATTATTTCCACCTCCTTTACAATGTCTTCCTTTATATATAATAGTTGAGTATTCCCTCTAGACATAGGGACAACATGGTCAATCAAATACAAAAACTCGTTATAAGGATTGTCAATAGGCATTTTCAAAATTATAGAAAGGTTTAACTTTAAATATGAATGAAAGGTATGGATGAGCCTAAATATTAAATTTTGCAAACTTCAGAGATCAAACATTTTAGTGTATGGCCATATTATTTGTACTAAGGACTTTATAATAGTTATAGTGTAAACTTAATTTGAAAGGTGACAATTAGTCCATTGGTGCACATAGACATGTTTACTTTAACTAGTTAGCTTAGCATGCAATTCATGTGGTTTTTTTTTGAAGGAAAATGAACATGATGGTGATACTTGGTGTCTATATGGAAATGTATTTTATGTAGTTTTTGGTGTGGATTTTCCATTAGTTTTAGGATATTTGATTTCAAGCCATCCTTTAGACTCCTATTTGCAAACTATGAAATGACAATTTTGTATATTATCAAGTCAAATATGTCAATTAAAATTAAAATTATCTTTTATAATAGTGATTATGGAGAATTAAAACCACTATAAAAATAATAGGATAATGACCAAGAATATGATAGTTCTAGTCAAAAAAATTATTGGTAATAAAAAAATTGATATTATAAAAAACTCTTAAGATTACTTAATGAAAATTATGGACTTTTCTTTCATTGTATTTGAATTTTTTGATATGTTCTTAATTGTATTATGTGATGAATTTTTTTGTAGTCTCACAATTTCTATATGCTACCAAGAACAATTGTATTGAGTCGAATAAAAAAATCATAAACTCACACAATTATATTGAGTCAAATAAAAAACTCATAAACTCACAATTATAAACCAATTTCACTAATTCATGGGAAGATAGTAGGTGCAATTTTTTTGTATGTCAAATGTAACTTGATTCTCAACAAATTTGAATCCTTTATGTATCAGAATTAGAGATGAAATTTTAAATGCAATAGAATGTGGGCACAAGACATATTTGCTTAACATGGATATGTTAATGTTACAATAGACATTAGTATCTCCTAGGATTAAAGTAGTTTAATCAAGTATACAAGAATACGTAGTTATAAATTCTCTTCTACAATTTTTTTGATTGTATAGTTGCAATACTTTTTATAAGACAAATGGATACAATATTTAAATTCTCAATGATCATTTTCTAAATAGACAACTTCAAAATATTTTGACTGATAAATATAATTATAAATAATTCATAATAAAACAGCCTACATACATTCACACTTTTAGTTCTAAATATTTCACATGGCTCTAGGAAAATTCATAGCCAACAATTCACCGACAGAAAATTCACCGCCACGGAAAATTCACCACCAACAATTCACCGCCACGAAAAATTTGCTGATGAAAAATTCACCGCCAAATATTTTTAAATTTTGTTTGGCGGTGAATTTTCCTTCGGTGAATTTTTTGTGGCAGTGAATTCCCGGCGGTGAATTTTTCGTGGCGGTGAATTGCTAGCGATGAATTTTCCATCAATGAATTGCGGGCGATGAATTTGTTTTATGCCACTTCATATAATATAGTTAATATTATATCATGGAAATTAGAATATGATATAGTTGGTCAAAAAGATGTATGGTGGTGACCAAAAATGAATTATGATGAAAGAGTTCATATTGTTGAAACTCTTAATATTACAATAACATATTTTAGAAGTTATTGTATAATTTTTTTTAAATAAAATAAAATCAAATACAAATAGAAATTTAAAATATCATAGATATTTGTAGCACTTTTACATAATATAATTTCAAATAAATGACGTGAATAAACTTAAAATCTCATAATATCAATCGTATGATAGTAACATTGATAATTTTATGTTGTAGAATCTCAAGAAATGACAAAAAAATGAAAACAATGAAACCATTATTAAAGATTTTATAGAAGTACAAATTCAATAAGTATTCACTTCATATACATCACAAGTACAAAAAACCCCTCTTATTTTACTATTAAATTTTGTATTCATTTCACAAAAATGAAGAGGAAAACGGAAGCTAAAGACACAAACAAGAAAGATATAATAGAGGTAGAAGTTTAATTCTATGTGTGCTTTTGCACATCAAATTTACAAGTATTTATTTTAATTTTGAAATGAACATAAAGTGTTTACTTGAAAATTTGATCATAAAATCTTATACTGTATTTAATTCTTAATGTCATTTTTAGAACTACTTGATTCATCTTAATGATGTTGCATCCTTATCTATATTTAGTTTGAAGTTTTTTACTTCTAATTATATTTTGTTTAGAATAATAATAATTTTGTGTCCTACCTTCTTATATCATCCAAAACGGTAATTTATGTACAAAATTCATATAATTTTATAATGCACTTCTTAGCATTTTATAAATTTATTGCAACAAAAAATAGAAAGTAGAGAGAGAAAATAAATAAATATACAATAAAAAATATTCAAAATATTTGTACTTATTCTATACAAACTAAGCTCTCAAACTATAAATTCATTTTCTTGTCATCATAGGTTAAAACTTAAAAGCAAAAATTTAATATTAATTGAAGAAGTCGATGCCCACAAAGTTATACATATATTTGAAGGAGAAGTCATTATGCTATAAAATACTACTTTGGATAAAACAAACAAAACATAGAGGTGCTTTTTGTAGACTTAACATATGAGAAAGTTAAGAGGACAATCACTATCAACTTGTTTGGTGACCTTGTACATCAACATGAAATATAAAAATAGTTTTAGAAAGAGTTGTTTGCATTTTAGAATTTCAAATTGCTTCTAGAATTAACTATGATTATGGCAATTGTGATTATATACTCATCTTTAATCAATCAATGAAACTATACCGCACATGCATGAAAATTATATATTCATACTATTAGCCTTTTTGTGTACCTGTTGGTCAAAAAAGGGTCTTTAATAAGTCACTCAAGTTGTTCAAAGATTTTTTGGATCTAGTCCTAATTTCCAAAATTTTCTAAGGTTCTCCAAGGTCAAGTCAATAAGTTTCTTGATTCACAATATGTCTTCAAGTGATGTCTCAAGCGAGAAAAGAGGTCTTAACTTATGTCAAAGCTTCTAAATTACCTTTGATATTGTCAAGAGTTACTAAAAGTCTTCTTTTGTCACAAAGTCACATTACATATATTTTGGAGAGAAGTTTAGAGGTTTACAATCATGAGATTTTACATGAAGTCTTTGAATTTTATATGCAAGTAGAAGTCTTGCCACTCTTGTTATAGTTAGAAAGGAGGCTTATCTCTATTTTTTTAGAGTAAGAGATGGTTTGAATGATCAAGATATTGTTGAGGGTTTCATACAACACCTAATTTACATGATCCATGTTCTCATAAAAACTTCATGAAATGTACTGGTGAGAGTAAATGTGTCTTATAAAACCTCTAGTTGTGTTCTATGTGTTAGGGTTTTAAAGGTTATCACAATAGTCGTACATGCATAAGGGAAGTGTCAAGTGTCACCAACAAGTTACTACTAGGATTTTTCACTTGAATTTGCAATGTAGTTTAAATGTTGCTAAAATCATACCAATGTTTTTGATAAGGAAAAGCAGGTCTTGGAGGGACCCCAAAACCCTTTACAATGGAGAGAAACTGCAAAAAGACTAAATCAATAAAACCAACAACCAAAAAAACCAAAAAGTTGACAAAAGAAAAAACCAGGAAACCCGTCAGCATCCCTACAACAAAACATCAACAACACAGCTGACCAAACAAAAGCAACAACAAAGCTACAACATTTTTTGAAGAACATTGGATGAGGCCATTTTTTCCTCAATGACCCCCTCGTGCATCTCAACCACATCCTCGAGCTCCTCAAACAAGATAGTAGCCCAATTCTTGGTCTTGCTCCTCGTTCTCAAACATGGGCCAACATTCAGATTCTTTTCCACGTCAGGACCAATATCCTCAGTCCTCTCTTCCAAATTTAAGTGGTTAACATCCTTAGTGGCCTTCTCATGTTCTCTAAGATCCAAAGACTGTCTGGTCCATTTTAGAGCTTTCTCATTTAAAACAAAGAGACCCTTAATAGTATATTTCAAGGAATTGTTGCTAATATTAACAATAGTCTTCAAATCATCAAAAATATTACTAATTTTTTCGTCCATATTAACAAACCTCCCCTCAATAGTCTTTTGGACCGCCATTTCCAGGGATGTAATCCTTTCCCCATGAGTTTTACCAAGATGATCAACATCAGCAACAAGTCTATCAAGCATAACATTCATAGTCTTAACCTTACCTTTGATCGACCATTCCTTCTAGTTGCTATGCACAAGCACAACATAGACATCTTTCTAGTTTTTAAGTTGTACATTGAGCTCCTTGACTTCTAAGAAAAGCCACTTCACCAATGAAAGCAAGTTGCAAGTACCATCCTCTGCCATTCTGCAGAACAAGTCCATATTAACATCATCCCAAATTACCAGTGGCGTAGCTTGAGAACCAACACTCTTGGCAGGAACCTCACGAGCCCCCTCTCTACCCTCCAAATCCTCCTCAACAAGGGAATCCTCCACTTCAATCACCTCCACTTTCAATCGATGCTTATTCAAAAAATTTGCCAAGTTTGCCAAAATTTCCAGCCGCTCAGCCTTCACAACACTCCCCTTAACCTGCCCAATGCCAATAGGAGAACCTAAATTATCCTGGTTAGGGCCAATCCCCTTGGAACACACTAGTCCCTCATTCGCCTACTGAAAATCCTCCATAGGATGCTCAAACCCCTAAAGGCCCTTCCCCAGGACATGTCAATCATCCAAAAAAGGGGAAAAATCCTAACACCAAACTTGCCAATTCTTGGGACAAGATTGACATTAGGAACAAGGGACTCCTCTGCAACTCTAGAATCATCCACCTTCTGCTTCATAGCATGCTTCTCTTTCCTAGGGAATTTTTTCTTCCCCTTTGCATTCTTCTTCACCGAAGACACCATGGCTTCCTTCATTTCAATATCATTTTCATAACCCTTAGACAGGATTCATAGTCCTCAAATTCCTCAACAAAATCACTAATCTCCTCCAACATCTCCTCATAATCAGAATCGTCATCCTCAAAATCCCCCTCCCACTCCTTCGTTGATTCACCAATATCAAACCCAATATTGTTTCCACCCTTTTTACGGGTTGGGGTCTTAGGAGAAACATGAATCATCTTTAGCTTTATGAGCTCAAAAATAATATTCATAAAGCCTTCATGGAGAATAGCCTTCCTTGGGTTCTTCCTATGATCCTCAATACTTGTTTCCATAGAAAGCAAGAGGTAAAAAGGAAACAAAACCAGAGAATTATAGTGGAAATGATTCAATAACATGGAATGATAGTTGTAAATTACATAAAACCTACCCTCCAAAGTGAAATATTGCATAATGGCCAAAGCAATGACCCTCCAAAGTAGCTTGATTGATTTGCGTGCATACCCACCGCTACCAATCGTCACGAGCTTTTTCTTCTCATCATATTTGAAGAAATTTGCAAGGGCCTTATTTTCCACAACCCTATCTCTGTAAAATTTCCTTCCATTTGAAGGAAGACCAGTCACCTCGGTGATGAAATCCTCATTAATGTTAAATTCCACACCTTTGTAGCGCAAAATCTTGTTGTTCCACCCTTTATCAATTACTTATGTGACTTCAGGGTTCGGACCATGGAGCTTCAACATATAGGAGCTAACACCACCCTTTTTCCAAATGCTCCCAAACAATTTCATTACTCCTAAACTCCTCACAAGAGCTCGGCTCCACTTTGCAATGAGCTCCTCCCATGGTGACATGCAACGGACCACACTCCGCCTGCTCCTTAATTTTCTGCAAATGCAAGATAAGTCGAACAAACTGCAATGCAATGAAAAAGAGACGCATAAAACATGTGAGCTTGCCACACCAAGTGCATCCATACCTTAGCTCCCAACCCATAATCTTACAGACATCATGAATGCAATTATTAAATAAGCAAGCACAGACCTTGACATGCAAAAACCAACTCAGGAAGAAGTAAAAAAGCCTTTCTCCTAGCTTAACCGCCTTCATGACATGAAAATAGGTCATAATTGGAAATATTCTTAAGATTAAGTGGCAAGGATTCATAATCACTCCAATTATTTTGAGCCACCACTCCTAAATTAGCCAGCCCATCAGCTAGGGAATTACCTTCACTGAACACGTGAGAAATTCTAACCTCGTCAAAATAGTTAATGATGGATAAAGAATCATTAATCAGATGGGTGATTGACCATGACAGTGGGTCACACTTCATAAGGCACTTAATAATATTAAGGGAATCCCCTTCAAGCCAAAGTTTAGAGACCCCATAATCTTTAGCCAATAAGAGGCCATTTTTAAAACCCTTGTAAAATAAAATAACTTAAAGGTAGGATTGATGCTCAATAAATATAGGTCTTAATGAAGTTGAAGAGTCATAAGGTTGAGTACCTTACTGAGGTCTCATAAGGTTTCCAAACCTTGTTAAGCCTTATGTTTACCAAATCTTGGAAAATCATGGTGAAAATTCTCCATGACCCTATGTAGAACATGATGCCATCTTTGTAAATGACAAGGAGCCTTCTCAAGAGAAGAAAGAGTTGTCATCACAAATCCATGACAGTCCATGTAATAATGTGATCGATCATGACACAAAGAAAACAACATAAAGCTAAAAGATAGTGTCATGGGTCTTAAAAAACCCTTATATTGTTCTACATGCTTATGGAGTTAGAAAAATTCAAGGATAGTAACAAGAAGGAAAAATTATATATGGTGCTAAAAATGGATAAAAAGTCCAAAATATGTGATAGTCCTATTGGGAGTGCCTTTTAGGACAAAGAAGTGCATAATGTGTGGGTTTTATAGTCATTTTGATGAGATGACAAAGGTTGGAAGGGAATAATATAAATCTCTTTTAAACATCAAGGTGTATTCATCAAATATTCAATGTGAATATTTTCAAAATCCCTGTTAAAGTCAAAATAATATAGTGACATCTGTCAGGAGACCCTATTACTCATAAAACCCTTATGACAAACCTTTGTTTAGAGATATCTGTCAAGACCCTCATTCGACCTAGTGCATGCACCCAATGTCCATTTCAAATAAGAATAGGATTAAAACCTATCATTGGAGGTTGTTGTTAACAAAATATAGTTTGAACAAGGGTGTTTTGTAATGATTTATATGCAACATCCTCTATTTTGGTTTGTCATACATTTCCTTTTGTTGTATTTCATTGTAAAATACCAAATGTAAATGTAAGGTATGAAAGATCACATGAGATGTTTGAAGGCCTCTCCTAAACCCTATCAAAAGGCCTTGATTCTATCAAACCATCATTCAAGTTGTTTAAACCTTTGTTAATTGTTAAAAACCTTCTCAAGATATATGTGCTACTATAAAAATTTAAACCTTGTCAAAAAGCTTAAACCTAAGTCAAGAAGATAATATTCAAAACATGATAGTGAGAGACTAAGCATGACAACATGTGAACATAATAAGGAAGAAGGTTAGTAGGAGATATCAAAGTCTTATGAGTAAGACAAGGAATAACAATACATAGTACATGAAAGGAAATGATAGTGCAATGCATACTAAGAAGTCAAAGACAATCATGAGCAACAAAGATACGACAAATGCTAGGAGTGAGCTTCATAATAGTGAATGAGGGGATAGCATTATGAGGGTTCTTCACCAAATTTTAGTCAATAGAGTGATCTATGAAAATATCCCATAGTGTTAAAGATAATGCATCTTGACTATAATGGGGTTATTTGTTGATTTAGAGTTTCTCTTGTTGGCATTTTATGAGCATTCAAATGGAGATAATTTTAAACATGATATGTAGGGTTTCATGGTGGGTTAAAGTGAAATTGAGAGGATAATATTGTGATAGACATGAAAAATTTCTCTTGGAGATTTGAGTTAGAACCAACTAACGTCTATAGGTAAAAGTTATCATGAAATGATAATGGACAAAGGTAGGGAATGATAGTCCAAGGTGATGAATCTTGATCCTTAATTTCTAACATAGTGGAAAGATAAGCACATGGTGGGCAATAAATACAAAGGAATTCCACCAAAAGTAGTATAGAGAAAGGTACAAATGGATAATTATGCTCAATGATGTAATTTAAAGATAATGAATCTTGATTATCATGGGGTTATTTGTCAATTTAGAGTTTCTCTTGTTGACATTTTATGAGCTATAGTTGGTATAAGTTTTCCACAATCCATGAAGATTAAGTATTTAAGCTTTTGGATTCAACTGTGTCAATTTTTTTGTCGACGTTTCAGATCACACTTAGTGATCCATCATCAGGAAGAGGAAAAAATGAGATGAGATTGCAGAACAAGTCTTAATAAAGGGTGAGATGGAGGAGGAAGAGAAAAACTTAAAAAAACAATAAAATAATAATACCAAGGAAGGAAAAATAAACAAGTCAAAGCGAATAATAGAATTTCTCTTTAATCACTTACCTACTTAGGGATTTGTGTTCTTATTGTTCTTCTTTTATATTTTTTGCACTTATTTCTCTTTTCATTTATTTATTTATTCTCATTTTTTTATTTTTTCACTCCTGCACCTTACTTGCTTTATTCATTTAAGTTTGTTTTAGTTCATCTCTCCTATTGTCTCGTCTTAATTAATTTCTTTTTCTTTCTTTTATTTCCTTATGTTTTTGATTTTGAATTTTATTCTAGTCTCTTGTTTTTTTGTCTTTTATAACTTTTGCTCTCTTGTAATCTTTAAATTAATATATCAATTTTTAAACTAATTATTTTTGGTCTTTTTGTTTTCTTTCTATCCTTTTGACCTTTAATTTGAATTTGATTTTTTACTAGTTCTAGTTTTTTGTCCTTTTTCAACTTATTTATCTCGTGTTTCTCTAGTATTAATTAATTATAGTATTTTCATTTTCTCATCTTTTTGTCCTCTCGACACTTCTTCATGTTTGTTACTTTCTCTAGCTTTCTATTTTATTTTATTCATTGAATTATCTATTTATTTTGTAATTTCCTCATTGTTATTATTTTTAAGCTTTAGTTACCTTTAATTTTCCTCTTTTATATAATTTATAACACTTTCAAATTCTATTATTCGCTTTTACTTGTTTATTTTTCCTTCCTTGGTATTATTATTTTATTGTTTTTTTAAGTTTTTCTCTTCCTCCTCCATCTCACCCTTTATTAAGACTTGTTCTGCAATCTCATCTCATTTTTTCCTCTTCCTGATGATGGATCACTGAGTGTGATCTGAAACGTCGACAAAAAAATTGACACAGTTGAATCCAAAAGCTTAAATACTTAATTTTATGAGCTTTCAAATGTATTATTTTAAACATGATATGTAAGGTTTCATGGTGGGTGAAAGAGAAAGTGAGAGGAAAATCTTGTGATATACATGACAAAATTATCTTGGAGATTTGAGTTAGAACCAACATACATAGGTAAAAGTTATCATGCAATAACAATGGACAAAGCTAGGGAGCAAGGTGATGAATCTTGATCCTTTATAATATTGTGGAAAGATAAACACATGGTGGGGGATCAATATAGAGGAATGCCACCAAAATTAATAAACAAGAATGCACAAATGGATAATTATGCTTAGTGATGTAAGTTTTTCTTGAAAATGGGAGAAAACAAAGCTATGAGAGCTCATGTGTAATCAAGACACTGTCAATATGAGACAAAAAGTTCTTTGAAAAGTTTGAGTAGAAGATAATATTTATGGTGCATACAACATGGTAAGAAAAAAGTGCATAAGGTTCCCAATGAATGTCTATAGTGTAGGAAATTGTATACCTTTACAATTTCCCACTATGTTTGGGTTCCTTAATTTATTGAAATTAATTAAGCTTCTAATTTGCTAAATTATGCATTCCAAAGCCTTATTATTCCCATTTTTTGAAAGGGGAACCAACATTTAATTGATGCAATCAATAATTAAACCATATTGAAGAATTTGTGTCCTAGATTTTTAGGCTAGGACCCATTCATCCAAGGGCGAATGGGCCCCCTTCAAGTCCTAGGACCCATTTTTAAATATGTTTTTGGCGGTATTTTAATGATTCAAATTCAATATACAAGTGTTGGATTTTGGAATATAATTTTGGGAAATTAGATAAAAACCTATAAATACATAGTCATTTGATCATTTGAAATCATCTAGCATTAAGGAAAATTTTGAGAGTAAATATTATTGTCAAGAGTACTCAAGAGCAGATTTATCAATCATTTGTTGTAGCATTCAAGATCCTAACATCATGTTCAAGCTTATATGTGTTCATGTCATCTTGTGAAGGTTAACATGCATTTTTTATCCTAAAGCATCCACGCATTTTCAAGTGTCCAAATCCATCAAGCAAAGAAAGATCAACTTCCTTGGAGTGATGTGTTTTTCTTCAGCCCTCTAAGGGAAACCATTGAAGGTTTGGTGAGTTGTAACAAACAAGTGTTCATTCATTACTTCCTTATCCATTGTCATTATATTTTTATCAAGGTTTAATTACCAAACATGGGGTTTAACTAAGACAAACCCCCATTCAAAAAAAACAATTTTCCTCTTTGTATGTGTAGATTTTAAGTTGAAGGATTGAAGGTCTTGAAGAGTAATTTTGCATTATTGCATAAGTTGTCATCATTGTTGTCAAGCTACAAAAACTCAGATTTGGAATTTATTTTTGACTTTTCGATAGTGGGACCTATACAAAATAGAAGCTAAGGTCCTGCCTCAAAGGACTACCAAAAGATTTTTCAGAAGCTCTAACTAGGACCCATTCGCCCTAAGATGGATCTATCCTTCAACAAGTCTCAAAACCAACTTTTGGTGATAGGTGCATGTGTCCAAACCCTTCTTAGATTTTCCTACAAATTGTGATTTCAATTTTTTTACTTTTGGGAATTTGCATTTCATGTTTTAGGTCTTATAATTCACTTAGTTTGAACATTGTGAATCATTTTAATTTGGTTTTAGATCTATCCTATTGTCTTAAGGATTGAGATATGGGTCTGTTTGACTCACCATTAAGGTTGAAAGTCAATCTTTACACCTTGTGATCTCTTTCCTAATGAAATTCCCTTAGGGAAAGGAATAAATAAAGAGAACACCCCCTTACCATTGTTGGGGATCCCTTTTCCCCACATTTTATTTTGGTGAACTCAACATTGTACATCATACTTTTCTAATTTGGAGATTCTTGAAACCCTAGATCTAGGTTTTGCATCATCTTGTTTTGAATTGCATTTAGGGTTACATATTGCATGTTTGCATCATTTAAACTTAGAAAAATCCAAAAATATTTCATAAATTCTACATAATAGCTTACATTAAGGTGTGTTTAAGTCATTTAGATTAGCATTTCATCTAAAATTGCATTAAAAAAAGTTGTCATTTTGTTCATACATTTTCATTTAAATTGCATTTACATTTCATCAAATTCTAGAAAAATTATCACTAAATAATATGTTTGTTGTTAGGAATATTGAGCTTAAATACCAAGTCAAACACTCAGATTTAATTTTTTTCAAACCCTTGTCCTAGAACTCATTTTCCCTAGGGAAAACCTGTCCTGATACAGGTGCTTTTCCAAATTTTTGCACACTATTTTGTCTTTGTATTATCAGTATGTTCCATCTTGTAGATCTCTATTTTAGTTTCAAAAATTTCATATTTCTATATTTGTTTACATCTAATTCAATTGGTGAAAAATAGTGCATTGTTTAAAATCAAAATTGACATTAAAAAATAATCATTTTTAGGTTTTTGTATCTAAAATAAATCAATTATTATATTTCAAATCTGAAAATTGCAATATCTTGTTTAATACTTGCATTGTGTTTCCTATTTCTAAATGTTTACTATCTTTATTTGGTGCCTTTTGTTCATTTTGGGCACACTTTTGGTTTAGTGAAACTTGTATGAGTATTGCAACCTAGTGTCCTACTACTAATACTTTAGTGAGACATAGTTCGAGACTCATGGAATCCCATGCTAGTACATCTATTGTGGATCTTGGGTTTTCCAACTCTTTCACTCATAGTGTTGACAATAGTCAACCCATGTTGGGCTCCATCCCTGATGTCACATGTCCTATGACCACTACTTCTTCTGATGTTAAAATCATTGTTGCTCATGTCTCTCAAGAGAACTTCCAAAAAATGAATAAATCCTTAGAAAAGCTTCAAGACTACGTGAGTATAGAATAAATTGTTGGCATTGTCATTCCTATCATAGATAAAATGAGGAGAATGCTTGATAATGAACTAGGAATAGAGATTGTGTGTAGCCTAGCTCACATTATTGATAATCATGTTCCTGCAATGGCTAGATGTGCTCAAGCTTTGGGATACACTCAAAGTCAAGTTGGAAACCAAATTCATCCCCTACAACCATAACTTCTATTCCTACATATACTAATCCAAGTGTTACTACAACAATGCAACCAAAAAGCATGTCACTCCAACGTTGGGTATTTCCACTAGGAATCCTTTTAGTTTTGTGAATTCAAGCATCACATCTCCTAACCCCCTACCTTTCACAAACTTGCAATTTAGTTGTCTTCCCAACACATATACACCTCCACCATATTCCCCTCCATCTCAAAACACAACTAATGATTCCATCATAAACCAACTTTTGCAAAATGTCACATCCCTCCAACAACAAATAACAAGATTGAACCAAAACCAAAATGGACAACCTTCACAATATGTGAAAAGAAACCCATTATTATTGGAGATATTGAGAGCACAAATGCCACAAGGCATAGAGATACCTAGATTTGAGAAATATGGTGGTAAAGGAGATCCTAGAAACCATGTGACAACATATACAACCTGATGTAGTGACTTCATTTTTGAAGATAAGCTCTTGGCTAAGATTTTTCCTAGGTCCTTGAAAGATACAGCCTTGGGATGGTTTTTTTCATTACCAAATAACTCAATCCACTCATTTAATGAGCTATTTGATGCCTTTCTAAGACATTTCCAAGTGCACATTGGTCCTATTATGGCCTTACCTAATTTAATGCAATGTAAACAAAATGCAGATGAAAAGATCACTGATTTTATAGCATGTTACCAATTGCTTTACTCACAAATCAACATTGAACTCTTGATGTTGATCTTCAAAGAATTTTCATTGAAAACTTACAAACAAATATCCAAGATAAGCTTGAAATGATAAAATTTCCCTCCTTTATGTACTTATGCATTTGTGATTATTAGAACTCAATAAATGCATAGGAAAAACTACTTCAACTCATCCTAAAAAATCTAAAACCATGCCTCATAAAAAATTTCAACCATTCAAGAAACAAAATTTAAGGGCTTTATACAGATAAATCCACCTCAACCAACCAACCAACCATGTTGAACCTCAAGTAGCTACCATAAAAACAACAAATCTATATCGATTTCGGGATGGGAATAGGAAATTCACCTAGTTACCCAATACCCTCCATTCAATTATGTTACAACTCTTGAGCAAGAACCTAATCAACTTACCTCCGATTAGACCCCTTGATACCACTAAGCCTTTACTTTAGAACTATAACTCAAATGAATTTTGGCACTATCATTGATAAGTTGGACATGCTACAGAATGATGCATGCATGTTAAACATATAATGTAAGACACCATTGATTCCAATCACATTTAGTTGGGTGGTGTTAATGATCAAGGAAATAAGTCCATTTCTCCACCTGACCAAAATTTGCAAATCTTTACCAATCCAATGCCAAACCATTCCATCTCATTTGTAAAACTAGTGATAACAAGAATAATGTGATGAATGTTAACAAGATACCATATATAACTAATGATGATAAGAGTGATAATGGAGACGATTTAGATGCTATGATTGGATTCATTGAATTTCAACCTCATAAGGGACAAACCAACTTATCTCTTGAAATTTCTTTCTCAATAGTGGTATAATTAAAGATGCACTCGATGGTCCTCTTTACATAGCCGAAAGAATCAATGAAAAGCCTATAAATGGGATATCAATTGATCCTGTGTGTAGAGAATGTGATCACCGAGAAATTCTTATTTGTGCATGAACTTTACCTATATTTTATGAAAAATCGAAAGCATGGATCAAAACACATGATGGTTTTTCTCACCCTATTATAGGTTCAATCACTCTTCCATTAAAATTTGGACCGAAACAATTAGATGACCATTCTCCATCATCTCGATGTTGGATCAATTTTGTGTGAAGTTAGGCTATTCATGGCTACGCTCCATGAATTTTGTCCTATCGGTCATCCACAAGTGTTTAAAATTTCCATTTTATAACCAATTTTTTATAGTGCATCACAGTGGATTTAATCCTTTGTCTTCCCAAGGGAACTTTTCATTAGATTTCTTTTGGCTTGAACTTGTAGAACCTATAAAACCTTGTGAAGGTTTCTTTTTCAAATCCTATCAAAAGTTCAAAGCAAAACATATAGTAGAGTTATCCCTTGCCAATATTCCACCTGAAACTAAAAGATCCATAGTTGTTCCTCTCATGCCAATTGTTGTGGATGAACCTATGCTTGAACCAAAAGAAGATAAAATATGAAGCTATTCTGCCACCTATATCCTACAAGAGACCAAGAGATATCCATACAATTCTAGTTGTGCCTCCTAAAATTAAACAAGTTTATAAGCCTAAAGAGAAAGTGGTTTTGCAACTTGTCGAGGTACCTTTCGTTCCTCCCCTAAGGGAAGAAAAGAGACTGATGGTTGGAAAACCTACTCCTACACCATCACAACTTGAAAACCATGCAAGAAGAAATGAAAATGCTAAAGAGTGTAGGCGTAGACATCGTGCTATTGCTCGTCAATTAAAAGAAAAGAACAAACCAACTCAAACAAAGCATGACGATTCTACACCTTTTCCACAACATGAAACCTCTAAACCTCAACAAAAACAAAAGCATACAATGGACATTGTCATTAGGCCTCCTATTGTGATTAACTTGCATGATGATGATGATGATGAGATTGCTAAAATTGATGAAGAAGTGCATAATGAATTGAATTTATTGTTTTCCACTTCTACATGAACTAAGATGGACGCAACCATGATGATCCTCCTAAAAAGAGTGAATTACCACATGTTGAACTTGGTGATTTTCCTACTATGACACTTTTCGTTGCCCCTTTGGCTAGTTATCCACCTTTCATATATGATGAACAAGATTGGGATGGAGATGACCTGCTATAGGTTGGCTCGTTTGTGACATACTATCTTTCTTTTTCTTTTCATATTCTTTGTGATTGCATGTATGTAATGTGATCCCCTATACCATGTTGCTTGGCATGTCTTTATGTTTGTGAGTTTTCTTTGGATGACCCTTGTTACTTTGTTGGTGCAAGGATACAAAGGAAGTGAATCTATTGTGACATTCTTCTATTTGTCATAAACGTTGCCTTTTCTCATCTTGTGTTTTCCTTTTGGGGACGATGCAAGGCATCAAGTCTATTATTTTATATATATTTTCAGTTGATGTGCATTAAATATTTCCTATTACATGACCTGCAAGATGGAAACATCATTGTCAATTTATCCTTTGTAACATTAGATTTATTTTTAATAGCATGATGTTGAAAATGAAACAAAATTTACATTAATTTCAAAAAAAGAAAGGTTAGACACTTGTAATAGCATTAGCTTTTTTTTATTGATATGATGTTGAAAAAGATTAAAATTATATCAATTCAAAAATTAGAAAAAGCTAAGACACTTGTAACTTTTTTATTGGTTTAATTATTATTCTTGAACTACATGAAGAGAGCAATAAGACTAGCTTTTTTGTCCAAGCTATGCTGAGGTCTAAAATTGAATTTGATTTTGCAATTTTGATGGTGAAAACCAAGGCTACGGATCTGGACCAAGTTGAATCCCACACTTGTAAAAATAACCCACAAGAAGTAAACCTAAAAAGCTAAAAATCAAGTCTAGACGCTTGCAATGCAAGGATTGAAGCTTAGTCATTTGCACATCATATTAACAAGTTGACCCAAAAGATTTTTCTTTGTTTTCACTCTCTATGTTTCATTCCTCTTTTGTGTTTGTTATTCCACAAAGTATTTGGGGAATGATGATGGTTCCAAGCTCTATTATATCATTGTAGCAAATACATGCGTTGACCCTAAATCTATGGATCCCTTATGTGGTATCTTTTTGGATTGCATGTGGGGGAAACCTCCTTTTTCATGACGTAGATTTATTTTGAAATATATGATTAGCATAAGGATTTCCAAATAAGCTCTCATGGCCCTTTTATTAGTTGGAATTCATCATTTCTACTTTAAAGTAATTGCTCACAACATAGTGTTTAGCAATTCCTTTAAAGTGGGGGCATGCGTTGGCATTATCATTGGTATTATTTCATTTTGGCATTGATATTTTGACATTTTTTGCTTCACTTTGTTCACAGATGTTGGACTTAGTGTAGTGTTGGCATAGCACATTGATCATTTTGTGACACCTTATCAAAGTTATCAGAGAGTATAACTTTTGGTATGGTTGACATATGGGAGACTTGTAGACCTAGTGTGACCTTCCCATCTGCCACCCCTTTTTTATTATGGGTACACACCTTGTAGACCTAGTGTGTGTTTCTCATTTTGCCTTTGGGGCTCACCTAGTGTATCCCAGATTACACTAGCCCTTGTGAGCGTATTTTATGGACGTGGCATAATGCAACTTGCTAGTCCATCCTTTTTCCTTTTTGCATTAGCTTTAACATTGTATGCTTGTGTATCTTGTCTTGATGCATGTATCTTACACATATCGTGTGTCCCTTTGTCCTTATGTTGGTTGGCTATGGGATATTCGATCCTGGGGGACTGGCCACCTCCTTGATCCTTGTTATCCTACCTCTCTAACATTTGTACACTTGGATCTCTCTTAATGCATATTTGTCTACTTTAGTGTGAGTCTAAGAATTAGTTCATACTCTCACTAAAGTGGGGGCTAAATATATTGTAGGAAATTGTATACCTTTACAATTTAACACTATGTCTGGGTTCCTTAATTTATTGGACTTAATTAAGCTTCTAATTTGTCAAATTATGCATTTTGATGCCTTATTATTCCCATTTTCTGAAAGGGGACCCAACATTTAATTGATGCAATCAATAATTAAATCACATTAGAGAATGCGTGTCTTGGATTTTTAGGCCAAGACCCATTCACCCAAGGGCGAATGGGCCCCCTTCAAGTCCTAGGACCCATTTTTAAATATGTTTGTGGCAAAATTTTAATGATTCAAATTCCATATGCAAGTGTCAAATTTTGGAATCTAATTTTTTGGAAACTAGATAAACACTTATAAATACATAGTCATTTGATAATTTGAAATCATCTAGCATTAATACAAATTTTGAGAGCAAATATTATTGTCAAGAGCATTCAAGAGTAGATTTATCAGTCATTTTCTATAGTATTCAAGATCCTAACATCATGTTCAAGCTTGTGTGTTCATGTCATCTTGTGAAGGCTAACATGCATTGTTGATCCTAAAGCATCCAGGAATTTTCAAGTGTCCAAATCCATCAAACAAAGTAAGATCAAGTTCCTTGGAGTGATGTGTTTTTCTTTAGTCCTCTAAGGGAAGCCATTAAAGGTTTGGTGTGTTGTAACAAGCAAGTGTCCATTCATCATTTATTTCTCCATTGTCATTATCTTTCTATCAAGGTTTAATTACCAAACATGGAGTTTGACTAAGGAAAATCCCCATTCAAAATTAAAAAAAAATCCTCTTTGTATGTGCATATTTTAGGTTAAAGAAGGATTGAAGATCTTGAAGAGCAATTTTGTATTATTGCATAAGTTGTCATCATTGTTGTCAAGCCATGGAAACTCATATTCATAATTTATTTCTGACTTTTTGATAGTGGGACTTGTGCAAAATAGAAGATAAGATCATGCCTCAAAGGACTGCTAAAATAGTTTTTAGAAGCCCTAACCAAGACTCATTTTCCCTAGGGTGAATCTATCCTTCAACAAGTCTCGAAACCAACTTTTGGTGGCAGGTGCATGTGTCCAAACCCTTCTCAAATCTGCGTGCAAACTACGATTTTAGTTTTTGTACTTTTGGGAATTTGTATTTCATGTTCTAGGTCTTATAATTCACTTCGTTTGAACATTGCAAATCATTTTAATTTGGTTTCAAATCTATCCTATTGTCTTAAGGATTGAGATATAGGTCCGATTGACTCACCATTAAGGTTGAAAGTCAATCTTTACACCTTGTGATCTCTATCCTAATGAAATGCCCTTAGGGAAAGGCATAAATAAAGAGACCACCCCCTTACCATTGTTGGGGATCCCCTTTCCCAACATTTCAATGTCAATGGAAATAGTAGAGATTCAGTCCAAAAATGAAGCATGCACAATACTTTGAAATAAAGAAACATATGATAGTTTATTAGGACACTGCCATTTGATTCAAAACACATAGGTCAAGTTAGATAAAGTGCGGGTATGTGAGGCATAACGATAGACCTCATCATGGATTTATGACAATCTCTAAATTACACATGAGTGGATGGTTGGTTTTTTTAGTAGTAGGGGGGTATCATGTTGAACAAAGCGAGTGAACACCAAAATAGAAAGACAAAGGTTTTGATACATAAATTTCACAAGCAACAACAAAGCATACAAAAGTAAGAATAACATGAAGTATACGATAGTGGTGAAGGTACAAAAAGGTTATTTTCACACAAAGAAGATAACAAAAAAATATAATAGATATCTTGACAAAGAATGGATAAAATATAGTAAAATATATGTACCAAAATACCAAAATCACTGATACAATTACATAATTAGTCACGATAGGGGT
The DNA here is from genome assembly GCA_007258455.2 of Sequoia sempervirens. Taxonomy (NCBI): domain Eukaryota; kingdom Viridiplantae; phylum Streptophyta; class Pinopsida; order Cupressales; family Cupressaceae; genus Sequoia; species Sequoia sempervirens. The sequence continues at coordinate 23,069 of VDFB02128377.1, read as the reverse complement.
ATGGCAAGGTATTTTTGAGGAAGATGTAAGGATGGATGAGACTTTGATGGATCAAACAAGTGTTAGAAAAATACCTTTGAAAATATTCTACGCCCTCCTAGGGATTTTAATCATTTTCAAGCCTTCTTGTCCATACCCTATAAACAAGTTTAAGGGGAGTTGCATTAGTTAAGGAAAATTACGGGTTAGTTATGTTAGTTCCAAGCATCTAGGGTAGTTTGGTGACCTATGCAACAAATCGAGGAGATATAGGAAGTAGTTTGACCCAATTTAAGGTAGTTGAGAGCACATAGGAGTCTTTTAAGGGGCATCATTTTTGAAGGAGGTCAAAACGAGTAAGAAATTTTCATTCAACCAACATCATGGAGCACTTTAAGGAGCTCAAAAATAGGGACAAGTTAGTTAGGGGCCCAAGATATTTGACCTAGAAAACTAATGTAACACATGTCCTTTATTCCTAAAAACATGTTGCAAAACTCTAAGAACTTGTTGTGAGTCAAAAGGGATTCCTAAGCACATTTTCACTCAATTTTAGCAAATTTTTGATGAAGTATTGTAACTCAAAAATAGGGTTCTTTCTTGTCTAATTTTTTGCAATTGTAACTTAGAAAGTTTAGTCTTGAGATTGAAACTTTTATGTAAAACTTCTTTTTCAATGAATACAAGGCATGTTCAAGTCTTATTTCTATTGTAAGGACACCTCTTATATTATTAAAATTCAATATTTTTCCCTTCAAATGTCTATTCCTTGTGTGTAATATGATGATTGATGCATGTTTTTTATGATTTTAATGAAATCCTCAAACAAAAATATCTCATTTACAACACTTTGAACAAAAAACACATACATTCATGTAAGTTGTTAGATATCTAATGAATAAAATCAATTGTTAATTGTGAAAAGCTACAATTTTCCTTCTCAAAATTGTACTAATTTAAACCTTCTTACAAAACACTGATGCATGATCATGTGGAATACTTGAGTTATGTGAAAACCAACCGAGTACTTAGAATTTGTGTAAAAATAATGGTATAGGTTTGAATAGAAATTTAGTGCATCACCTCATTAGAGCTTAGGTTTCATTTCAAGTTGGTTTTGTACCACTTTTCTTAGCATAACAACAATAGTATAAGTTAAGATAGGTTGAGTATCAAGGGAACCAACCCTTTTTGGAGGTTGATCTTAAACTATCTGAGACCACACTCTATGAGATTATTCCATGTTTCATTAGATAGATGAGTTGACAACTTAGCAAGGGTGCATATCTAGTTGACAAATCTACCAAGCACCATCATTAAAAATTGCTCACAAGCAAAGATGATTATGTATTTGGATCTATAAGTGAACTTGTCATTGCCACTAAAAAAAATAGCTTTCTAATGTCTTGACATAAGAGATGGAGATTCTAAGTTTGACAAAGCACAGGCTCAAATATGTTTTTAATTCTTTACTTCATTGTAATTTACAAACTCTTTCTCCTAACACATGTCTTCAATAAAACAAGAAGACTTAACTTTATATCCACAAAAATAGGTACAAATGTATTCAACTTTGACACAACCATTTTTTTTATGATAGAAGAACAATTCTGATGCAATGGATGCCTAACAATATTGATTAGAAAAATTATAAAATGAACTGATACAAGATAAAAAATACTTTATATATGTCAATCAACATACAATGAGAAACTAATAATAAAAGAACATTGTATCATTTATACAATTTACTATATTCAACATTTTGAGGTAAATAACTTCAGACTATTGAAATTCTCTAATTATAAAAAAACATATATTTGACAAACAAAATAATACTTCATTATATGTTGTAGGCTCATGAAACCTTAAAAATAACTAATCCATTTTTATTCCATTTTATGATTTCCACCCTAAATATAACTAAAAATTTAATACTCATGGATAAATACAAGACCAAATTATTCATTGTATTAAATGCAACAAACGAGTTACATATAACTATTCTCACAACCTCAATGCCATTCTAACATACGAAACTAAACAAACAATACATTATTCTTTAACAAAATCAACCATTTAAGTCTTGCTCCTTAGTTACAAAAAATCTAGGATCAAGCATACATTGATGATAAATGATAATTGCCTTTATGCTATGAGTCTTTTATGCAAAAGAACAATTCACACTCCATCAAAACAACTTTATAATCAATACAAGTTGTATTAAAGAATTATCAACATATTTTATGGCTAGATACAATCATACTCAATTATCAATTAACATATTCAAAACCTATGGAAAAGAAACTTAATTGTTTATGAGCAATATAGTGTTTTTTCTAAATAACTCTTTTCTAGTATACAACTAAAAAATGTATTATTTCTTTTTGAATCTCTAATTTTCAATTGAATAATAACAACCAAAAATTCCACAAACTTTCTTTCCAAAAGGTAATCAAAATTCTTTCTCCTTTCTTACACTGTCTTCTCTCATTTTACTATATATAGATTTTTTTGCAATGAATTGATCTCATTTAAATATTACTACTTGTTAAAATTACTTATGTACTACAATAACAACAATGTTATTATGCACTTATTGGTGATGAGGATACTAATATTGAAACTGCTAGGGAGGAGAGCAAAAAGATTTGAAAGAAGATCCCTTGAATACTTATTATGCTGAGATAAAAGATCTTCATATTAGAGTTAGTAATACTGAGAAGGCTTAGGAAGATCAAGGGTAATGCAAAAATTATGAGAAAAAATGGGAGAATATGTACAACACAATGAATGTGTATCAAAATTGGCTGATTAAAATGGAGAAAGCCTTTAATGAACTTGCTAAAATTACTAATGGTATTATGAAAAAGTTAGTGATTGGGGTGGTTATTGGTTAGTTTAGGCTAAAGAAGAAACAAAGGAAACATATTATGGAGGAAGATCAATAGGATACAAAACAAAAGCACAAGAAGAGATAGATCACTAGATGATTCTTATTGGGAGGAGACTATGAGCTCCTTGTTAAAAGACTAGAATTCTCTTTGCTAGCCTATCCAGTGTTATGTTTTGTCTCTTTTTTGTTACTTCTGTGTTTTTTTTTAATTTGATATAACCTAGAGGCCAACTTTTGTTGTAGTTGTTTTTGTTTCTTGACAATGTTTATGATGAACTTTATGTAACAAGTTGAAGACCATTCCTTGCTTATTTTATCAAAAGCAATGTTCTTGTAGCCATCTTCATACATATTCTATGAGAAGGAATGTATTGCTATGAAAAAAAAACTTGTAAAGTAAAATATCTCTATTATTTGATAGTGTGCCTAACTTCTCATGTCAAACTATCAATAATGTATATCACTTATATGGGTATCTTCTAGACTTCTTGTGTCAAACTACCAACTACATCAAATACTATGGTCTATGATTCAAAATCAACAATTGCATTTAATCTATGTTCTATAATTAAATGCAAACTTCAATCATATAACTACTTATTAGGAGTGGTAATGTCTCTTAAACAAATAATCAATTTAGTCAATAATACATAACATAAGCAAAAAAATTCTTTACATGGTCTAGTAACTCTCTAATCATGTTACAAATCATATTATATCATGTAAATATTTGCTTCATATGCTACTCAATAAATGCTCTATTTGTATAAATTCTATTCTTTCATTAATTTAAAGTTAAATGCATTCACATTCAAATGTAATGGTTACATTTCATTATATTTAGAACTTTGATTCTTATTTGACTCTACCTTTCTTTGATTAACATCTACAACATAATGGGCATACTCAAGACTCAGAGACCGTTCCTTCAGACTCTCCAAACCATTGCAAGAATTGTGCCTCCTTGTGCATGAGAAAGTGAATGGTCTTTGCAAAACATCAAATATTCAAAATGATATCCTTAAACGACAACTTGCTCAATTGATCATGACAAAGAATAAGATCTAAAATTTGGAGTCTACTATTTTGAAAAAGGTTAAGGACTGGTCGGGTGAGGAGGCTGATGTGGATTATTGGGAGTTATTGAAAGGAATGGCTAAAACATTTGTCAAATGGGTTGAGCTGGAGAAAAATCTTGGGGACTTAAAATAAGCTATTGGGTCTTCAAAGGATTGCATGAGGTTGAAAAATGAGGTAGTCTCTAAAGCAACCAAGATAAAATTATGTGCAACTTGCTAGAGATTATTGAATATAGTAAAGAAACTGTGAAGAACACAACAATTACCATCTAGGTTCTTAAACAGGAGCTTAAGGTTTGTTGTGAAAAGAGAGCTAGGGATGAAGCTTCAAAAGCTCTCCCTTCTAGCTCGAACAAAAAAGGAAATCTATTGAGAAAGCTTTACCTGCCCCCATCAAAAAAACTGGTACAAAGAGTCCCAATGCCCTCTCTTTCAAGAACAAGTTGTAGTTCCTCACAAAGGAGTGACAGGCTATAAAAGGCCTCCATCTTCTTGGCGAACATTAATTATTCATTAGGCTATTGGTCTTCTATTAGTCTTGTCTTTGCTGCTGTTGGTTTCAGGTTTTCTGTTTCTTAGTTCTTGTTTCTTTTACTTTCTAGCTATCTCACTTCTTGTGAACCCTATCTCACTTCTTGTGAACCCTCTGTTTTGCCTCAATGACTGTTTTTGTAATGGGTTCGAGCCTTTCCTGCTTTATCTTAATCAAAACATCTATAACATAATTTTAATTCATTTTGAATTAGGTTGTTTCATTTTAAATTTTAAATATTATTTAAAAAAAAACTTAGAAAACAAATCAACAATTTTATCTTTATTCTATCACATGATTTCATAAATTTTATTAATAATATTATTAAATTTATTATTTTAACAACATTACTTTAAATAACTCCTAATGTTTTTCACATCTCATTAAAAAGAGTAGGCACAACATAGTCTCTTATTAAATCACACATTTAAATGAATGTACCCCATGAACAACTCCATGGGTGCGTGTGTACTAAGAGGCAAGTCTTCAAAAGGACCCAATGGTGGCGTTCTCTTACTAGTAATTTGGTTAGGGCCATTGAAATTAAAATCACACATTTAAATGAATGTACCCTATGAACAACTCCATGGGTGCGTGTGTACTAAGAGGCAAGTCTTCGAAAGGACCAAGTCTTCGAAAGGACCCAATCGTGGCATTCTCTTACTAGTAATTTGCTTAGGGCTATTGAAATGAAATGAAAGCAACCTATGGGACCTATGAACAACCCAACCCCCCTAACACAAAAGTCTTAACCGGTTTGTAAAACCCTCTCAAGATCATATCTTATGCAGTGAATTTTGATCAAGAAGTTAGCAATTTTGTCCAGTGTTGTCTCCTCAAACAAGATGCTTAAATTGACAATTTCGAGGAAGTTCATAGCTGAAACGTATGTCACTGTACGTTAAACACTCTATGACTCTATGATGAAGTGCTATTCTGTCTCCATTACCTTATTACAATTTCAAAATATTTTCTTTTCCTACCGCTCTTTAAAAATCATCCTTTGCCAGTCTCGCGAACTACTAACATTTTTGCTTTCCCCTGGCGCTCCAAATTTTGCCTTCTCATCCATTGCATGAACACGTCGGCCACCTTATTCTCGCCGTATTGAATAGAATCTAAGGACAGTGATAGAACAGTGAAAACAAATATTATCTGCACGCTCCACGCCTTTAATTGCAGTTTGGCCGAATAATAAGTAAAAAATTCCATTGTCTCTGAAACATCGTTAACATCTGTTTTTTATTGCACTCCGTTTCATGCTTTACTCCTAACAGATATACACAGTCCACGAGAAATGGAGAAAGAGCAGAAGAGTTAATCATTGTAAATTGATCGAACAGAGATAATAATGGGTTTCAGATTGGGAGGAATGGGCGTTTCAATTTACAGGCGTCTCAATAAAAATTTTCGTTCTAGAAGTGTAATCTGTTTTGGGTCACCTTCCATTAAAGTGGAGAAGGGGTTCCTTAATTTGGAGGGTATTCTGGTTTCTAGAGGCGCTCTGCCATTGCACTTGGAATTTGGTAGAAGATCACATACGGGCCATACCCATCATCATAGTCATCTTGAAGGGATTGCAGATGGAGAAGCAGGAGTGCGTGTGTCCAAATTGGGATTGGCGGCCGATATTGCACTGGCTGGCGGGAAGGCAATGGCAGGCTATTTATCTGGGAGCACTGCCATCATAGCAGATGCAGCACATTCTATATCTGATGTAGTAAGTCACTTATTAAGTTTCTCTATGATCTTGTTATCTATTTTCTCTTTCATGTTTTGCTTTTGTGGTGAGGTTTTAAATGGTAACTGCATCCAGTAATACCAAGATTTAGCCTATATTCGAATTATTCAGCAACAAACATTCCTATAAGCTTAAAAAAAATGCCTTTCCCCTCAAGTAGGATAAACCTAAAAATGTGCTTCTTCAAATTGATTCTGCCATTAAAAATCCTCTTATTATGAGCCTGAGTTTAATATGTGCTATTAAATAGTAGTTTTGTCCAAAGTGTTATGGTGTCATGAGAATTGGGGGCACTGGTAAGAGCCTCACTGAGCTCCAAATCTCCTTAGTTGCAATATGCTGGCCTCTAGCTCGAGTGCGTATCTGTTGAGGTCAGGGTATAACGATTACAGCGTTGGTTCTAGTGTGGCCTATGTTTACAATGTAATGTCCCCTTTTAAATTTTTCTTGCCCTAACTCACAATAATAGTTGCACAATTAATTATAAGTATGAAATTAACCTAAAAATGTAGCTTGATAGTTTATTATATAATTCAGATTTAATAATTAGAATGTACTCAGAAAATATAGAACGTATCCTCTTATTTCTGTTGTAAATATTCCTCCAATCTGCATTGATTTTGCTTTATTTAAATGCCTTTGAAATGCCTTAGAGTTTGTTTGAATCAGGGATTTGTCCACTAACTCAGTGATGCAATACAGAGGAAGAAAACAACTTATCCCAATTTCATTTATCTAAACTCAAAACATCTCAGTCTGATTACTCATCACAATTACATTTTTCCTTTCACAAAACACTTGATTCAACACACCAAACACAATTCAGAGTTCCAATGCTTTATCAAACCCTCAAAATGCCTTAGTCAACTTGAAAATGACTGAAACAAACTAACTTGGTTTCCTCAAATATCCATTGATAGCTTCATTTGTAAACCATCTACAACCAACCTTCATGGCACACACACAAATCATTGAACTCCAAACTTTACCTTCCAAGACACAAGTCACCGTTTCAACACTTTAGACACCTTCATTTGAGTTGAAATAACAAGGCCACCCGTTTCTAACCCCAACAATGCAGACCATTCACATTTTCATCACTTCATAATTCCTTGTAGCATACCTAATACAAACTGTCAGAATTATCTCTTCAACCAAGGCTCCATTTCAGACTGTGATCATCATTTTTGGATACTCTTTACAGGGTTCTAAAACATAACTAAAAATCAATATAAGTTTCTTTGGAGAATTAGTTCAAATTTGACTGTACTTGCTGCCAAACAGGCCTAATTAGGTCTCATCACAATAGGGCTTTATTGAATATACAAGCTCTGACCTTGAATACTCTTTGCCAACCTTTCAAACACATCATTTTGGACCTGAATATGCTTATTTGATCATTAAAAGACCCTTTCCATGAATAATTGGACTAACCCTAGATGATAACCACCTTGATACTTTGTTTTCTGGACTGTATTACAGATTTCCAGACTTAGTAATAACCGTTTTCCATAAAAGCCTTGTCCTTCAGAACTGCCACCCTGGTAATATGAAAGCACATACAAAATAAAGCATTTTCACCAAGTTGTAGAGATCTTTACCGGGTAAAAGAAGAGAAACACCATTTTAGAAATCTCTGTTTACCCTAATGAGGGTTTTTAACAGTTTTATGTAGAATGACAATAACTTGCACAAATTAAAACCAAAATGCATGAGACAGACTTCAAATGGAAGTTGATTGATTACTTCATCACTTACAAACAATTTAGCAGGCTTACTTGTCTGTACAAAACCGTATAGTGCCTGGAAATCATGAAATTCTGAAGAAATAAGCAGAAAAACAGTGATTTTATTCATCTAAATTCTTGCCTTCAATCACCCATGATTTCAAAATGGTTACAAAAGCCTTTTTATAGGCATTCCAACATGACTCTTCAGTTCTAACTACCTTGGAACGATCTACAAGACAAATGACTTTTCACCCTCCTTGTTGCATTTTGCAACTTTTACATTTTTTTTTTTTGCAATTTGTGACAACTTTCACATCTTTGACCCAAAACTTAGTCTTGACACCTCCTAAAGACCTTAAATATATGAAAAATGACTCTAATAACCTTATTACAAGGTAAGAACAACAATATTGAATCAAATTTCAAAAATTTCTACATGGAAGCATAATTTTGACATGATGCTCCTGCATCACTCAGTGATGGAAATTAAGGGTTTTCATTCTTTAATTTCACACCTTGAGGGGTTTTGTCCTCAGGTTGCTGAACCATGGTTCACGTTCTACAAGGAATAATAATATAAAATATCTTCAAAATTGATGTCCTCTTCTCCTTGGTTGATCTTCCTTATAAATCCCTTTTCTTTAAAATAATATTTAAGGAGGGGGCATTATACTCCATTCGCCCCAAGTTTGCTTGTCTTCAAGCAATCACAAATTAGGATGTTGGAGGATTTCTTCACTCTCCCATGTTGCATCTTCTTCAGGAAGATCTTCCTATTGAATAAGATATTTTGTCATTGTTTTATTTCTTAACTTTTTCTCTTTGAAATTTATAATAACCTCAGGAATTAGAATCAATTTTCCTTCGTCATCAAGTGGGGTTAGCTCTAATGAAGGAGTGACTTGGCTTCCTAAAACTCTTTTTAAGCAAGATACATGAAATACATTATGAATCTTATTATTTTTTGGCAACTCCAATTCATATGCAACCTCCGCAACTTGTCTTTTGATTCTACAAGGACTATAGAACCTTGGTTTTAATTTCTCTGCTCCACTCTTTTTTAGGGAAGATTGTCTGTAAGATTGTAGTCTTAAGAAGACCATATCTCTTACTTTGTATGTTTTTTCAGTTTGATGTTGATTTGCATATAATTTTTGTTGATTATGTGCTATTTGTAGGTTTTCTTTGATTGATCCTAAAATTTCTTGACTTCGTTTAACTAAGTCTTTTGCCCTTGGTACTCTGCTATTGGTGATGACCAAATCCACAAAGGATAAAGCATCATAATATATAAAGCCTTCAAAGGTGTCATCCCAATGGACTTATGATATGCTGTATTGTAATTTGTAACATTGTTCTCCAATATAAAGCCATTTTACCCAAGATGTCTGATGCCTGATTACATAATTGCCCAAATAGTCCTCAATCCATTTATTGACAATTTTTGTTTGTTCATTGGTTTGTGGATGATAACTGGTACTAGAAGTTAATTCAGTTCTTGTTAAGTGAAAGAGTTCTTGCCAAAACAAGTTGAGGAAGCGACTGTCTCTATCACTTACTATGTTCTTTGGTAAGCCAAAGAACAAAACTCCAAGCAACAGTCAACAACTCAAGGAGATTCATAGTCACAGAGAGAGAAAAATGGTTAATCAAACCCACACATGGTGACAAATGCTAGAGATCCTCTATTACAACAAACAACCAGAGGGTTTTCAACTCTTGGTAAAAAGAACTCAACTCAACATGCCTTAGAGCAAGGAAAAGAATACCACCAAAACAAACATATACCGAAGATGCATTTGCACAAAGCCATAGTACTAAAGTCTTGTAAGAGCTCATTCAACAAAGATAACAGAGAACAGAAGAATGACAAGGAAAGCTATTACATTACTTACTAGACATGTAAAAGATGCTAAACATCCAAACAAAACATTCACAGAAGTCCTGTTCTCACAATGCCCCTTGTCCTAGATTCAGACCAAGCTTGAGCAGTCACCAGATCAATCTCCCAGATAGAAACAATCCTCTTATCTTAGATTTGATCCCTCGAAACCCTAAGCATCCAGCTTTCCAGTCACCAACTCCATGATAGGGAAAAATATAGTCCATAAGGCCAACAAGAAAATCTCCATGTCAACAGTTTAGTCCCTCCAAAGATATCTTCCATTTTTTTCTTTACTTCCTTTTTCTTTATTTCTATCCCCTGAAAAAATTGATCTCCTTCCAATAAGCCTTCTTCCACCAAAATAGACACCAAAAATGCATGATGGCACAAGCTTATTGGAAAAGAACATGAAAAGAAAATGCATGCCTTCAACGCAGACCACCTTCAAAAACATGAAAACCTAAAATTAAAATGAACCGATCTGCTTTCATTCAACCATCACAAGCTCCAGGAGATTCAAGGCTTATCAATAGTCCATTGTCCTCCCTCGATGAATATTCAATGCAACAGTAACATGGAATGCTCAAGCCACAAGCAAGCTTCTGGCCCAAGAACTTTGGCTTAATTAAAAACTAAAATGAAATAAGACATATATAATTCAAAAGATTAATATCCTAAGTCAAATGTCCTAGGTTGGGGTCCACGGACTTCAATCTAGGACTACGACTTAGTCCTCAAAGCAAGAATAACCTCTTAATACTTGACAACAATGAACTAAAAGTGCAAGGCACAAATAACCAAGCTCAATAAGGCATAAATTGACAAAAGGCACAAGGAACATGAAAACACCACTAAGGACAAATATCCAATACTATTCAATCTGTGCTTGTAGAACCCATTTAGATGCAACTCTACACCTGTAGTGAGTGATTGAAATGTGTGAACCTGCAAGATGTAACAATGCAGAGAAATCAGTAGTATCTGCTCTTATCATAAACAAATGAAAATCATCTTAGTCAAATGTTTTTAATATTTTTCCACCATAACGCTCAAAGTACATGATCAATTCAAATTAAACCTGATTAACTTTAAATTAATGCATCTTGCCAGAACTGACCTGTCATGTTAGTCGAAATAGACCTCCTGCAATAAACTGAAATAAAACTGCAGTCTCAAATAAAACTGCAATCTCATTACAGGAGTGAAAGTCTGAGAAAGGGTTTATGACATACCCCCAAAACAAGAGTACTACTGCCCAGTATTCACGAGCCATTTTTTTTCCCAACATATTACATAAGTTTACTTAAACAGAAAAGAAAGATGTTCTTTCATAAAAGATTTTTTTCTTCAAGTGGCATTACGCTGGCTCAATTATTCCCATTGCAACAGAACTTGGGAAGTTTGTTTAAATTGTAGATTAAGATTGCATTGGTCTAAAATTCTAATTGATTGAGGATGACTTGACCCTTGTCTTCCATTCATAAGTTCTGCCAATTTAGAACAGGATTTACATCAGGCATATTATTTTCTCAAAAATGCAATGTAAACACATCATGGCTCTTGGAGAGAGAAGGTGGAAGGGCTAGTTGGTATGCCACAGGACCAATATTTTCAAATTCTTAAGTGGACCCACAAACCTGGGAGCCAAACTGGATACTTTTGCAAAATTAATAGAGCTTTTTCAGGGTCTTATTTCTAAGAAAATGTTTTCACTCACTTGATAACTTGATAACTGTGGGGTGTTCTTTTGAGATCTGTGTAACTTTTCTACCTATCAGCTACTTCTTTCAAACATTACTATATGACTCTAATTTGTTCATCATATTGTTGCAGAATTTTAGGATCAATAATAATACAGTTTTCCAAACTTTCCCACCCCAATAGGGTCCTACATTTTTTGCCAGAAAGTGCCTCAAATGTGGCCATTTGGATGAAAGAGTAGTACAAGTTATTATACTCAAACTCCACCAAATGTAGGAAATCGTCCCACTTGGTCGGTCCATGGCATACATTCACATGTCCTTAAATACTTGGTTTACCCTTTAAGTTTTCAGGATGGTTCACCAAATTGAATGACATTTATTTCATATGTGACTGTGTAAAGGGCTCTCGCAACTCAAGCATCCTCTACAATAAAATGAAGTAGGGTGCAAATATGACTTTTACTAGTTTGAGAAATTCTTTCCTCGAAGAAGGTCCAAAATAGTGAGAAATAAGTGGTGGTGGTTGTAAATGGACATCTGCACCTCCCTTGCATCTGCCACTGTTGCAAGTATGTTGCAGGTGTTGTCATTGATGTCAATAGTATGGAGGTTGCTGATGATGTTGTCTCTGTTGTTAGCAAAGTGGCAGTGTGTGGATGGTTGCATATGTTACAATCAAGAAGTTAAGTATAATGTATGAGGTTGGATGTCATGAGTTGCTATAACAGTTGTTTCTTGTTGCTCATGAATAAGTGAATGATTCTATGAATGTTGTATTCACTGTCTGTTGATGTAACTTGCATCAAAGAATCTCTTACAGTCAGTGGCTCAAGAAGGTGCTTTGAAAGCTCCAGAGATTCCTCCGCATTCCTTCGCATTTTAAGATATGGTCTTCTAGTTTGAAGGATAGCCAGAGTCAATTGTGGGGCATGTATGTTCCCGTTTTCAGATCATAGAAGTCACTGCAGAAGTTTCCTGAGTAAGTAGAGTGAAGACTGTGCTGTTGCAGTCTTGGAAGGTTTACCGAAATGCCCCGCAGTTGCTGTTGTGGTCTTGCAGTTTGGAGGATGAGTTTTACATATCTATCTGTTGTGTCTCCTCGAGTTTCAATTGCTGAAGTGTATCGCAAGTTGAGTTGTCAAAGTTATATCTCAAGATTGTGTTATCTGGGTTTGCAGTAAATACTAGTTCTGTGTCTATTTTCTTGCGCTAGCACAATGTTGCATGAAGTTGTGAAAGAAGGGCATGGAAATATTCTTGAATATCATTTGATGCTTGTGATGTAATCTGCATGATGCTATCTTGTCTCTCCAGTATCGCTTATGGTTTGGAGTTAATATTTTGAGGGTTGAGTGTTTGCTAGTCCGACTTAGTACTTTAAGTTGCTTGCACCAAGTTTTTGTGGTGTG